>SKCR01033983.1:0-47106 GCA_019454045.1 Zanthoxylum bungeanum | reverse complement strand
TACAATTTCTTCAAATTGATAAATCTTACCAAATCAATTAAATCCAACACCTTAATTAGGGGTGTGCATCGTCGGTTCGGTCGGTTAATCCTTGATTTTTTAACCGAACCGAAATTTTTCAGTTAAATAAATGTGTAACCGATTTAACCATATTAATGACACATAACCATTAACCAATTTAACCATTATATTTTCGGTCGGTTTTGGTTATTCGGTTATTAACCAGTCCAACAATATAAATTCAATCACTCAACATTCAACAAAGCAATTTACACAAATATAAATTCATATTCATCAAATTTAATATTTAACCCAATATTATGAAATTTTGGGTTTCTTAATAGCCAATAATTTAATAATTTCGGTTTTAACAATTTATCTAACAATCGGTCTATGAAATTTTGTTATTTACTATTAGGGTTTTGAAGCATGTATATATTTCGGTTAATAGGTCGGTTCGGTTATACGAATCTCATAACCGTAACCGAACCGAATAACCAAAAATTTTAAAAATTTTAACCGTAAAAACTGATTTAATCATAATAACCGAATCGTTATAAAAAAAATGGGTCCAAATGGTTCGGTTAATCGGTTAAAATCGATTAATGCACACCCTTAACCTTAATTCAAACTTTATCACACCAAACAAGTCTCACCATCATGAAACAAATCAAGAACAATTCTAGGTCATTAATGAGTGGCTTAGCAACTCTAGAATGGCAACAACATGATTATCAAATAATGAAAAGTAAGCCATTGAAACCATTCAAGCTTACTTTATAAACCATACAGGCTTTCATCTTTCAACAAGTTCATAACCAATTAAACGCAACTAAAGTGTAGAGACAACATCCTAGAAACACATGTGAAGCTAAGCATGTTAGAAACAATTTCTAAGTGAAAGGTTTAAAGAAAAACTTACAAAATCAACAAATTTCCAAGCTTTTCCTTTTGTTATTCAAACTTTTCTTTCAACTCTTTTGTGTTTGTTTTTGTATAACTTGTTACCTTAACCTAATAAAATGAAACAAAATAATATATACTCTCACAATATGCCCTTTGCCAAATTTGGGATGAATACAAATATCTATATTTTTATTTCATTTAAAGTTTGCTTTATCAACTTGCAATTTGAATCATTACACAATTTGATGATTTTCAAGAAGTCAAAAAAAGCAACTCAAGGCATCTCTAAAAATATCAAAACTTACGATATTTATATTTTTAATTAATTTAATTATTTAACAATTAAATAATTATTTAAATACAAATATTTTAAATATATGTATATATATTTACTTTAAATATCAAAATACATATATATTTATGATATATGTCAAATATCACAATTTGACATTTAATTAATGTGTATTTAATAAAATCTATCATTAAATACAAATACACAATAATTAGGAATGACTATTAGGTCCCTTCGCATGTGTTTTTTGTTTAATAACCTTTAAACGACTTATAATAATCAATATTATTCATAAAAGTTGCCATAAGTGCTCTACGAGTATATTTCACTAGTGAGACTCTCTAGATTCAGGCATATCCGTCACGAAATCCAATTTCGTGTCCATAATTTACCCCCCCGTATATATGATGACCACAGATAAACTCGCTGAATCATACAGGTCAAGGTCATGACATATGTTTAATTCCTCCATCACAGGTATCCGGATATATCGCAGAGATATAGATGTAAAACGTCAAATCTCTATAGGGATAATCCCCGTCGACGTCTCTATTAGCAATATCTAGGGTGGGCGCGGTTCGGTTTGGTTTGGTTTTTACTAAAAACCGAACCAAACCATATTTTACGGTTCAGATTTTTTACCTCTCAAACCAAACCATTAAATAACGGTTTCGTTCGGATTGAAAAATTTTTAAAACGCAGCGGTTTACGGATTGGTTCGGTTCGGTTTAGGGATTATTACATTTAAAATAAATTTTCATCCACTTAAGTGAAAAAAAAACTAGTCTATCCAACAAAAGTATGAAGTGCTAGGGTGTAAGCTGCTGTGACCTCAGAACACATGCACTCCATTAAGGATTGAAAAATGAGGCACAATTAATTATTATATTTTTTAAAAATTACCTGAATAATGATGCAACCATCATTCTAATTAAGAGACAAATCCAACATCTTACTTTCAAGAATGATGATGCTACCATAAAACAAAAATTTTAAGATAAAAAGTATTAACAAATAAATTGAAGAATAAAAGTATTAACAAATAATATATTAAACAAAAAATTTAAAAATAAAAGTATTAACATACTAATAAAAAAAACCATATAATAAAATTAAAAAGAAAAATACAATTTTGTTATAAAAATATATATATATTTTTTTTAATTATAACAGTTCGGTTCGGTTTAAACAGGTGCGGTTAGGATTAGCTCCTGAACCGAACCGTAAACCGTTGGGGTGGGCCAATCCGAACCGCAAACCGAACCATTAGAAAAAAACCGTAATTTCGGTCCGGTTTGGTTCGGTTTGTTGTTTGGTTCGGTTCGGTCGGTTTTTTTGCCCACCCCTAGCAATATCTAAAAGAACACTTAGAACTCACTTCTAAAGTGTACCACGAGCTCATGGTTTTTATCTGATTGCTAATCATATATGGACTACCTATGCTCTGTACACAGAACTGACGGATCTTATCTCGACACACACAGGACACCTTGAGGATCTATCCACACCCAACGAATAGACGGAGGTCTGATCTGAATAGATTGGTGACGTGACTGTCATCTAAGTGTGGAAGATGTCTCATGTGCCCACAGTGGTATCTCAAGTCGAAGAATCACAAATGCTACTCAACCCGAGAAGAATCTTATTGACATTGGTGTACCATCCATTAAGAATCTTCAGTGAGTCGTTCAATGTTTATCCACTATAAACACATACACGTTTATACGAGTCTCCAAGACTCATGGTTCATTGAGAATCCATTGGAATCATATATTCTAGTATACGACATGTACCAGTCTCAACAGGTTTACTTTACTGACCAAGTAGTGTAAACCTCGACCAGGAACTGTTTAAGAATGAAAACGTCATGATACAACTCAATGTCAGTTGCGACGCTTTTACAACTGCATCATGACTAATCATTCTAAGGTCAATTACGTCTTTACTATATAAGAAGATATATTATATTATAGAAACTGCTCATTTTATTAATAATAAAACGTTTACAATAGTATTTACAAGGAAATACAATGGGGAATTGGTGCTCTGAGCACCAACCCCAACAGTAACACCCCGCCAGAGGTAGGATGCTACTGGTAGGAGACAGAATTGACCCATCTCCATAAGCCTCTGAATTTACCGAAAATTCGGCATAATGTATCTTAAAAACTGGACAACCTAGATCGCAGTCCAGCATAAAAGGGAAACTAAAAATACATCAAACAAATAAAAGGACCTCAGGTCCACATAAATCTCATCAAAATCATATCCTAAGGGCTCCTCCCACACCATTTATCACACTCAAGGGATATGTGCCCACCACAACATAAACAATCAAAACATTTACTTAATATATATACAAGCAGAGCGTGCTCAACAGGACACTTGCGAGGGTGACTGCCGCTTGGGTGATCCGAGCCTCGAGGATGACTTCCATAGTTAAAATGGTTGACCGATCAGGTATCCAACCTGTAAACTAGCAAACTGGTTTGGTGTGAGTTATAAGAACTCAATAAGTAACCATGCTAGCACTAAAAACAAAACATACAAGTCATTTGCATTAGAAGTTTTTCAGAATTTATAAGTTATTACGAGTTTTAAAATTATCAACTTCCTATTATCCTTTATATTTTACCTATATCAAATTTTCATATTTACATATGTCAGTATAGTAACTAGTTATTCAAAGCACACGAAACATAGATTCGAAACCATAAAGTACGTCACATAATATTAAAATAATTTCAATGTTAAACATGAAGTCATACATTAATACCTATCACAGTTGAATATCTTTGAAATATCATCAAATCGGTAAATTTAACATTTATCTTTAATACCAAAACCCATTTCTTCAATATCAAAAAATCTTTCCCTAACGTTCTTTAATCTATGATAACCTAAAATAGCTTAACACTTGGTTTCGTATACATTCACACACAGTAGCACATTTCTTGTATATACATGCAAATACAATATCGTAATTCTTATACATATAAGTACATACCATTACAACTTGGCAAACACGCTTTATAACCTCTGATATTCACATCGATTTTGGCAGTAAGGGTCGGAGAAGCACTCAGACATCTTTACAATCATCACGCAACCATCTAAGAAGCACATATAACAATCGATACATCAAAGATCGCACCATCCAACAATACATACATTCGGCTGGTTTACACACGCAATGCTCGTACGAGACTCATTACCTATTTTAGAATAGGTATGAGATGAATTTCATACGAACTGATTCCTAACCAGCTCGACTAGTATACCACGAAATCGTCAACCAATTAAACCTACATTCATGCATTTACCGGTGCTTAATCACATACAGCGTATACGCAAGCGCACGTATCGTTCAAGTAGTATAAAAAGTATCGATCCCACGAGGACTTAATACCTAATCTATTAATTTTATGAGGTCAAATAATTACTAGTATCTAACAGGTTGATTGATTGATTTGAAATGGTGATGATTTTAAATTTAAAAACAAGTAAATAAAATTACACGAAAGTAGGTTTAAGAAAATTTAATATTAGGAAACTATTTAGGGTTGTGAATCTTTCTAATATCTTTTAAAAGAGGAAGTGGTTATTTCATTTTTGTGTAATAATCGGTTTACTAACCTAGAGCACGAAATTATGTGAAAGCCTTTGTCGATGGTCAGGCGCAAATACCCAGTATAAACCAATTGAACCATATGTCTATGTCAACCAAATTACCTGGATTCATTAAGTTTAAGTTCCAATTATGGCTACCCCCGTCCGACAGGTATATGTCTATCCTGTAAAGAAATCTATTAAAGGGTAATCTATCCTCAAGGAAGATCGTGGGCTATTAAGTCTAGGCTGTGAAACCTAAAATTCATTTGTCAAGTTTATTTTAGATTTACCAGATCAATTTTATTAATGGCCAGTTAATAAAAAGCATTAAGCTTAAGACTTAATAAGTAAACCTTTAAATTACCCAAACTATAAAATAACCCCTTATAAACCAGTGATATTAGAATTCATCACAACCCTAGATAACTAACTTAGTTATGACACATAACTAGGGCTAGTAAAAACTTAAATAAAATAAAATACATAAAGTAAATTGCTGAAAAGTAAATTGCTGAAAAGTAAATGACGGAAAGTAAATGCTGAAATTAAATACTTAAAAGATAAATTGCTGAAAAGTAAATGTTGAAAGTAATTACTGAAAAATAAATGCTAAAAGTAATTGTTGAAAGTAAATGGCTGAAAAGTAAGTAAATGCTTGAAAGTAAATTACTGAAAAGTAAATAAAGTAAAAGTACAATAAACTTGCATGATTATTACTTCTATTTTAGATATCTCCCTTAATATAATATATTAACTTTGCATGATAATACCAACCAGCCATATAGGCAGTATCCAGATTAAGTCAAATTAATAATTAATTACCAACCGACCAATCAGGCGGTATCCAGTTTAATCAGGTTAAAACCAATTTAAATAATTACCAACCGACCAATATGGCGGTATCCTCGATAAGTCAGGTTTTAACTAGTTTATATATTATAATTAAGGGAGATTAATCTAAATATTAGTAATAAAAGTTTTACCTTTTACCCCAGCAAATTGGAGTTTCCTCTCATTACTGAAAAGTAAAAACTGAAAATTAAAGAAATAAAAGTAATGTGCGTAAAAGTAAATTGCGGAAAGTAAAAACTGAAAAGTAAAGAAAAGAAAGTGCGAAAGCGGAAATTATTTACTGAAAGCTGTAAATAAACAAAAAAGATACAATCTTCTTAGTATTCTTAAGGAATTCCTTAGAAGAAAGTATGAATTTACAAATGAAATGGCTTGGTATTTATAGGCAAAATTTTGCCTCCATCAAATCATCCACCAAATCCATTATTAATTGCTCCACTAATTGCTCCACAAAATCCATTATAATTGCTCCACTAATTGCTTATCATGTTTGGTGGTGATTGATAATTTTTATATTTATTTATTAATTTATTTTTTGCTTTGAAAATGACTTTAATAATTACACACAACACACTTCTGGATGGTTCATCAATTTCGGGCATGAAATCTTCCGAATTCAAATTATTCTGTCTTTCACAGTTGTAGATCTTTGAGTGTTCTTTAATCTGGAACTTGAATCAGCTCAATCCGATATCGGAGTAAAAAGTTATGTCCAAAATACTACATATGCGCAAAATTGGAATTTCCAAAACTGCACTTCGTTAAAACGCCCTTTCAAGTTTCCAATCTCCAAAATTAATATGTCAAGTCCAATTTTTACCCTTATTTGACCCACATTTCATCCTAAATGATTTCATTGTGTCCCAATATTATTTTATATGCAAAATAAACTAAAACACATCAAAACGTTCATCAAACCCGAGAAACTAAACAAAATATTAAGTAAAAAGGGTGGTAAATATTGATATATTTTCCGCTCATCATGCATACATATCACGACACACCAAACTTATCGCACAAATTTTCATACATAAGCACATCCAAAACAAACACTCAAAAACTTCATTCAACACTCACTTACATACATATGTTTTAAACATACGAATATACGTATTACTTCGATTTCACGTATCATAGTCTTTACCAATCTTCATGTCTTAACATCATATGCATATACAAATACACGTTCATATACGTATACCTTTCCATATTCATTTATATACATGTGTTTATATCGATACAGGTTCATACCATTACATACATCCATACAAATACATACCATTACAAGTCCATATAGTTACATGCATCAATACATACATGTAGCCATTAAACTCATCAATCTTTTCAAAATACATATCATAGCATTATCCTTGAACATTCTACTTCGAGACACACCAATACATACATTACATATATACATACATACATATATCATCATCAAACTACTCACTTCATCATAGCAATAACGAAAATCCTTACCTATGAAGGTCGACTACCTAACTATATATAATCATGAAATTATTTCTCGATACTACCTTTTATCTATTCTCATCTTAACAAAACACTTCGATCATATATATATATATATATATATATATATAAAATCATAAATCAACATTCAAGCACTCATCGTATGGGTTACTTACCTGGCTTCGCAAGCACTCCGAGTCCTAGTCACATCTGTCAAAATAAATAGCAAAATGTCGTTAGAATCACGATTTATGGAGTTCTCGACTAAACTATGAAAAATCTCGGCTTTACAAGAACAACCAAATCAAGTCCGTCTTCAATACTTTCAGTTTCAATGGTCTTAAATCATAATTAAAAATTAATATTGGCCACTAGTTAACATGAACTATCGGTTTAAGCATTTTTGAAAAATCTTCCGAAAAAGTTTCCGCAAACGCTACGAAAGGGTTCTGAATCCTCCGAACCAATCCGGATTTATCCAAACATGTTCGCAATATCATATATAACTCAAACTATCGTTAAAATAAAAACACATTATTACTGTTAGGTTGATGCTCAGAGTGCCAATCCGGATCATATTTATGTCTGATTCATAAATACGAACAATTCCATTTTCCATAATATTACTAATTTAATGGTAGCACCCTTGTCTTTTATAAATGTATTCAATCTAATTACGATTAGATATCTGATTATGATTAGATCGAAACTAAATCTGGTTTAGTGATATGTGTATATTAGACAAAGACCCTAGGATTTACAATATAGTGCACAGTTACAACGTAATTTGTAATTGACATTGGGAAGCACACTATTAGATGTATATCCTTAAATAAAGTTCCTGGTCAAGATTTACTAACACGGGTTGGTTAGTAAAATCCGCTAAGACCAGTACATGTCGTATATCGTGACTTGGTCTGATGGTTTATCCCAGTGAACCATGAGTCTCGGGAGACTCGTATAGATATGTAGGTATTTATTTGGTAAACAGTGAACGACTCACTGAAGATTTCCTAATAGATGGTACACCAACTTCAATAGGAATCTTCTCGAGTTGAGCGAGCATAGTGGTCCTTCGACTTGAGATACCACTGTTGATATATGAGTTATCCTCCACACTTTAATGGCAGTCACGTCATTGATCTATTTAGATCAGACCTCCGCCTATTCATTGGGTGTGGACTGATGCTCATGATATCTTGTGTGTATCAATAGTGGATCTGTCAGTCTTGTGTACAGGGCATAGGCATCATGCATGTGTTTGTGATCTAGTAAATCCATGACTATGGTATAACTTCGAAAATCAGTTCCGAGTGTTATTTAGAGATCGTAAATTGAAAGTCAACTATATTATACCGAAAGGGTTTGAAGTTTTTATATATACCTTAGGTATAATATGGATAGCCTGTGACGGATGGATTACACGTATGCAATGACCTCGACTTGCAAAGTTTAATGAGATTATCTGTGGTCATTATAATTCATGAGTGGGTGAATTATGGACATGGAATTGGATTTCGTGACGGATAAACCTAAACTTAGACAGTCCCACAATATGAAGTGTACTCGTTGAGCACTTGGGCAACGCGTTATGAATAATACATATTATTCACAATACTTCATCGGATTAAATGAGTTAATTCGAATCGTTTAATTGGTTAAACGATAACAAATGCATTAGGGGATTTTGGCCAATCGTAATTATTGTGTATTTGTATTTAATACATAATACGATTAGATGCACATTAATTAATCGTCAAATGAGATTTTGACACATGCCATTAATATATGCATTTGTTATTTATTGTAAATAAAAATATATATAATAATAATATATTAATTAATTATTATATATTTAAATGTTAAATATTTAAATGATTAAATAATATCTATATTCATAAATGTTATGAAATATGGCTAATTATTATTTGTACACATGGCATGATTTAATTAAACTTTATTTGCCCAAATTAATTTGTTAAGATAAAGTTTAATTTAATAATTGATTTAATTTTTCAAATTGACAAAATTGCCCTTTAAAGTCGGCTAATGGGATTTTAAATTAAAAAAAATTATCTTATTCTTATATTGTCTACCACAGCCGAAACCTAGCCCAAAAATAACTCCCAAATTGCCTTTCATAATTCATGGAGAAAAAGAAGAAAAATCAAGAAGAAAGGCTAAGAAATTGGAGGATTAAAGGTAATTCTACAAACCCCTAAGCTTGGTAATTGTGTTACTTGTTTCTTGATGATCTAATGAGATCTAGGGTTTCTTCTTTTCATAAATTTTGGGGCTTTTGGTTGTGGTGGATGAAATTGGAAGTGATGAAGCATGTGTGAAGTGATTTGGATGAAATTAGTGCAATTATTGTCCAATTTAGTCATTTGATGACATGTTGCCATTATAAAGTGTTATGACCACTCTTTTAATGCCTAGAATTATTCTTGGGTGGTTCATGTGTGGTGACTTTGATTGGTGTTTTGATTAATTTGATTAATCTTGAAAATTTGGATTTGAAGCATGAAAAATGGCATTTTCGGTTTCTGTATCAGATCTGGAATCATTCTATTTTTAGTGATGAAAATGATGTCTTATAAAATATTGGATGTGTTTTGGGTGTTGGAACAATTGTCGGAAATTTTTTCGGAGTTGAAATAAGCGAAAACGGCGT
Source organism: Zanthoxylum bungeanum (assembly GCA_019454045.1). Taxonomy (NCBI): domain Eukaryota; kingdom Viridiplantae; phylum Streptophyta; class Magnoliopsida; order Sapindales; family Rutaceae; genus Zanthoxylum; species Zanthoxylum bungeanum. Next base: position 37,300 of record SKCR01033983.1, on the reverse strand, counting down.
TACCGGGTGACTTTTGTGGCAACCGGGTGACGGCTGCCCAAACAGTGAATTTTTCACTGTTAGGGCAGCTCATGAATTGCTCTAACACTATTGGGGCTGACGTGGGAAGTTCCCATAAGTGTTGGGTAGTCGGTTCAGTCAAAAACGCGTTTTAAGCCATTTTACGGAAAAACATTTTCGTAAAAGTTTCGCGATATTTCTTAGTTGTTTATGTCGTTATTTGGTATCGAACAAATGTTTTTAGGTGAAATATGAGTAAATTATTCATATTAGATATTGAATAATTTGTTCGGTAATTTGAAAAGGTTTTAAAATTACGATTTCGCTCGAACCGCACTTCCGCCGCGCTCTTCACCCAAAACCCCAACAATTACATGCAAAAAAAACCCACTTTTAACGAAACTTACATATTCTATCAGATTGATCAAACCCGTTTCGTTTTCACTCAGATTCTACCAAATGCATATATTCAATATACTAATACTCAATCAATTCTATTTATATCATTACGCTACGCTACGCTACGAAGCTATTGGATACATCCGAACATTTAACAACAAACTTGAAATTTGTGGATTTTTACCGATAGGTCTTACCAAGATTTAGAGGCCATATATGGACACCAAACGATCCCACGAACGCGTTGGAATCGATGGAATTCCGATCAGAGTTACTATTCATAATTGGTCACTATTATTTGAATCTTTCTTCCTCATTTCGCGTGCAACTATGCACGGAACGGAAAATCTGTCACTGCCAACTTGTAGTACTCTCTGATAGCTTCGATTTGGTGGGGGGCTTGGGCCGTGAAATGAAGCTACGAGGCGGGATCGAAAAATCCAAACTCGGGCCTATCTCCTCTCATTCGCGCAGTTGCCGGTGTCCTAGGGGCTGCCGCCGGCCACCACAAGGTGGCAGGGTAGCCGGCGTACCCCTCTGGAAGGTCATGGTACTTTCAAGAAATTTCTGGAATTTACATTCAGACCCCGGAAAATTACAATCAGACCCCCGTCATGGTACTTTCTAGAAATTTAATATTTTTGAAGCCCTTCTGATACAAATTTCGAAAAGTGTTCAACACGAAAGTTGTTCACCTCAGAAAAATGAGTCTGATGGTTTTAAAATTAGCTCAATCGAAATTCGTTTGCTATCTTTTTAGCCGAGATAAGATACTTTTATGCGTATAATGATAAAATCTGAAATCGAAAAATGAAGTGTTTTGTAAAAGCCTAGGGGTATCAAGGAGAGCCCGAACCAATGGAAGTCAACGGGATTGTAGTGCCCGGATTTGAAATATTCCAAGATGTGTTAGGAGAAAAGCCGCTGGCGGGAGAAGTTGCGAAGAAGGAATATGAGAAATGGGAAGAATAACTGATGAAACTGGATAGCCTGACTCTGGAAGAACATAAGGAGCCTGAGAAGAACCCGGTTGCGGAGGATGAATCGTCTGTAGATGATGAGGACATTTTCTTCCTGATTTATTTGAATGTAATCCCGCATTGATTAGCAATAAAGACAAATATTTTGCTTATTTGCCCGAGTCCCTTCCTCTTAACTTGCATGACTTAAGCATATTTGATATCAACTCCATCAAAACAAATGCGTTCAACCTTGGTACGCCCGAGAACCCCAAGGAGATCTTAATTGCGAGTGAAGTTACCGCCGAATAGTGGAAGAACTTAGAAGAGATGTTGGTTAAATATGCCAAAGTGTTCGCTTGGTCTTACGAGGACATGCCAGGGGTAGATAGAAGCATTGCCCAGCATGGGATACCAACTTATCCGAATATGAAGCCCGTGAAACAGAAACTCCGACGGATGAGACCTGAATGGGCCGAAAAGGTCAGAGAGGAGGTTAAGAAGCAAATAGATGTGGGATTTCTGGAAGTAGTGAAATATCCCGAGTGGTTGGCCAACATCGTGCATGTACCGAAGAAGGACGTCAAAGTCAGAATGTGTGTTGATTACAGAGATCTTAACAAGGCATGCCCAAATGATGATTTTCCTTTGCCGCATATAGATGTACTTGTTGATAGTGCGACTTTGTCTTCCATGTACTCATTTGCGGATGGGTTCTCAGGATACAATCAGGTGCTTATGGCTGAAAAAGGCAAGCATAAGACTGCCTTTGTCACGGAGTGGGGAACCTATTGCTACAAGGTAATGCCATTTGGGCTTAAAAATGCTGGAGCCACTTATCAGCGGATGGCCACTACCTTATTTCATGACCTAATGCATAAAGAGATTAAGGTATACGTAGACGACATGATGGTCAAGTCAGAGACAAGAGATGGGCATATAAAAGCGTTGGAAAAGTTCCTTGAGCGAGTCGATAAGTACAACCTGAGGTTGAATCCTAAGAAGTGTGTGTTGGAGTAACATCGGGGAAGTTGCTTGGCCATACTGTGGGAATGAGAGGCATAGAAGTGGACCCCGAGAAGATCAAGGCTATTACTTAAATGCCGGCACCGAAGACAGAGAAAGAAGTTAGAGCCTTCCTTGGGAAAATCCAGTATATCAGTCGGTTCATTGTCAAGCTGACGTCAGTGTGTGAGACTATCTTCAAACTGTTAAGGAAAGACCATCCGGTAAAGTGGAACGAGTAGTGTCAGGAAGCATTCGACAGAATCATGGAATATTTGGTGAAGCCTCATGTTCTGAAACCTCCGAGACAGGGTAGACTCTTGGTACTATATCTGGCTATTGAACTCGAAGCACTATGGGAGATGATGGTACAAGCCGATGAGACAGGGGTAGAGCATGTTGTCTACTACCTTAGTAAGAAGCTGCTTCCATACGAAGCCTGCTATCAAGAAGTGGAGAAGATTTGTCTAGCAGTAGTATGGGCGTCCAGAAAATTGCGCCATTACTTCCAATCCTACAAGATCCAAGTGGTAGCAAAGGAGAATCCTTTGAAATACCTGCATTCAGTGCCTTCACTAGTTGGGAAGTTAGGAAGATGGCTAGTATTGCAGACAGAATTTGACATCGAGTATCTCACTTCTAAGGTGATCAAAGGGCGAGCTGTGGCAGAGTTCTTGGCATTCCAACCTGTTGAAGGGGATCAGTACAAGTTTGAGTTCCCCAACGAAGAAATACAAGCCATAGCAGTCCAAGGATGGAAGATGTATTTTGACGGAGCAGTGAACTGCAAAGGAGCCGGAATCGGGATTGTAATAGTAACCCCTGAGGGAGAAACTTTGCCTATGGCCAAGCGGTTGACATTCAGAGTAACCAACAACATGGCTGAGTATGAAGCATGTGCATTTGGTTTGACTGCATTGATAGCCTTGAGAGCTACGAACGTGGAGGTTTACAGAGACTCGATGTTGGTGATCCGACAGATACAGGGAGAGTGGGAGCTAAAAGAAGAACGACTGAAGCCTTACTTGTTTTACCTCAGAAACCTAGCCCAGGCTATCCCTGACTGCAAATTTCAGCACTTGCCGCGGGAAGAAAATCAGATGGCAGATGCATTGGCGACACTAGCCGCAACCTGGGAGAATCCAGAGAAATTAGTGATGAGACCACTTGTATTGACGACGGCGAGTAAGCCTGTTTATGAGATAGAGCGGATCTTGGAAATAGAGGTCAACGATGGAAAACCTTGGTATCATGATATTCAGAGGTATCTGGAGCATGGGGAACTCCCAGAGGAAGCAAGCAGAAAGGACAGAATCGCCATTCGGAATTTGGCTTCTCAGTATGTGAGTTTGAAAGGAGAACTCTACAAGAGGCAGGCAAATGGTATCCAGCTGAAGTGTTTGAGAAAGGAAGAAGCTCAGAGGATAATGGAAGAAGTGCACGCTGGTGTGTGTGGACCACACATGAACGGATTAAACTTGTCACGCAAGATCGTGAGACAAGGCTTTTATTGGTCAACCATGGAAACTGACTATGCGAAGCTAGTAAAGCACTGTCATGATTGTCAAGCGCATGGAAATTTGAATCATTTACCCCATACAGAGTTACATGGGTTGTCAGAGCCATGGCCTTTCTCAGCATGGGGAATAGACATGATTGGAGAGATTCGACCGAATGCATCGAATGGACACCGCTTCATCGTAGTGGCAGTAGATTACTTCTCAAAGTGGGTAGAAGCCGAATCATTTCGTAATGTTACAGTGAAGCAGATGGCCAAGTTCATAGCTCGGAATCTCATTTGTAGGTATGGTATGCCGCACCATGTGGTAACGTACAACGGCATCACATTTCAGGGAGAGACAAAGGCAATGCTGCAGAAGTACGGAACAACCAAAAATAGTAGCCTAAAACAGCAGCGAAACAGCAGCGAAACGGAGTAAAAACAGCAGCCCGAATAGCAAAACAGTGAGGAAAGACGTTGAGTTAGCGAACCAAAAGAGTGCGGATCATTCACCCTTTCCAACGGACGTGTAATGCCCTTTCCTGAGACGACAAAAGAGGTTAGACCTGAGGGCACCTTTTTACTTTTTATCTTTTGTTTATTTTGTTTATTTTAAAAATATTATCGCATGAGAGTCGTTTGAAACATGATGTGATTGTTGGATGAGCGGAATATGTGTTCCCTTTTGTGGTATATAGGATGGAAACCCGGACGTAAATTCCGTAGCCGAATCCGAATGGATGGTAGTGCGGTTTGTACTCGGGATACAACACCACATATCACTTAAGAGACACGTATTTCGTCTCATCCAAACTTGTATTTGAGCATGATATAGTTTGTAGGTTATTTATTTATTATTTAAAGTATGCATTAGCCTAGTTTATTATTTATTTCCAAAGCATGATTACGTCATTTTTAGGCATGATATTTTGTTTAGTTTTATGTTTATGTTTGAATAGTTATTTGTTTATTTTGTTTTGATGGTTCAATATGCTCATTGTGTGGTATTGTGTTTGCCGTTTAATGACTTACTTTCCAAGCATGCAAACTTTGATTATGAGTTATTTCGATGAATACAAACTAGACATAGGTTACCCTTGAGCATGAATGTTGAGTAGATTCGGTTAGTTTATTGCACAAATCATATCATCACAAGTGACATAAGTAAGGGACCATTCCGAACCCAATGATTTGAGGTCTTCCCTTGCGAGGGGTGAGTGCGCCTTAAATCACATTTTCCCGGGTCACACCGGGTGGCGACTCCATGTTATATCTTCGGTTTAGTTCCTCCGCGGACTATTTCGTGCTCCCAACTAGGACGCAAGCCTAGAACAGCGTCGTCAAGTTCTGTGTCCTACAGGAACCTACAATTGACATGTATAAATAAACAAACAATAAATAATCAGACAAACAATAAAAATTCTTCAATCGGGTGCACTATAAGGAAACTTGAAATTACAGATCGAATATTCGGTCAGTAATCTTAAAAATTCGATCGGTAGTTACGATTATCAACCGAAACAGACCGAATTTTTAAGTTGAAATTTGACTCGTCGATAATAAATTACAAATCAAAATAAGGTCGGTCGGTAATATTAATGACCGAATTACCTACCGAAACACAATTCGGTCGGTATTTTCTTTAAAAAAATAGATCTTACCGACCTCACCCGACCAGTCATGGGTGGGCCCTACACCTGGGCCTTAGTACCACTTATGGGCAAGTCCGAACTAAACCCATAAAATCCACATTTAATTATACAAATTGATGTAATTGGTGTAACTTGAACAATTGATCTCAAGATTGGATGTGAAAATAGTTGTCATTAGGGTATGACATGTTTTTTTTATTATAATATGTAAAAAATATATATGTGTGTTTGTGCGTATGAGTAGTAGTAATACTAGTAATAATGGTGGGGTGGTGGTAGTAGTAGGAATAATAATAATAATAATAATAATAATAATAATAATAATAATAATAATAAATTATTATTATTATTATAATTAAATATTTTATATATTTTTTTTAATTTTAATTTTTTTTTATTTTCACCGACCAACTGATAATTGATCGGTAAAATATCTATTTAATTTTTTTTATATTATTATTAATATAGCGATCAGATAATAATTCAATCATTATTTATTTGTAATTACCGATCAAATAATATTGGTAGTGTTTATAGCGCCAAATTAATCTTTATCACCGTATTTACCTACCGAATATCGATTGAATATTCAATCGATAATAATTCGGTCATTAATCGGTCGGTAATTGGTCAGAAATTATTTTTTTTATCTTTTTCAGTCAATAAATATCAAAATTTACCAACCGAATATATTTGGTCGGTAATTTCGATCGATAATTCCATATTTTCTTATGGTGGTGTAAATAGTTTTTCTCCGATTTCAGAGTCGATATATTTAGAGTTTTAGCACGAGTCTTAAATTTTATATATGGGCTTTTCGGGCCTTTGGCTCTTTAACTTTCAGATTTTTATGATATAATCTAAGGTAGCACCAACAACACCATTATAATAGTTTCTGCTAAAGAATAATGCTACTCTTCCTAACTGGTATCTTAAACACATTATTTCAAGTGAGGTGGTATTAATTCATTGAATGATTAAACCAAGTAACAAATATTTTCCTTGTAAGAAATGATCATCCAATAGTTGAGTGCCACATATATTAGGGAAGTTGTGGAAATCAAAGGGTCAGATCGGTACCCCGCGCAGTGAAAGTGGGTATAACATGTGGATATCAAACATAGCTATACTTTTAAATAATTTAATGGAATACTATATTCCATTACGAGGGTACAGGAAAAAATCGGGACTGAATCGGAGTTCGAAAATTCAAAAACGGAAAAAAACAAGATTCGGCGCACGTACACACTGTTAGGGTTTATGCTCGGAGTGCCAATCCAGATCGTATTCATGTCCGATTCATGAATAAGAACAATTCATTTTCCTTAATATTACTTATTTATGGTAGTACTTCTTGCTTTTATATACATACTCGATCTAATTACGATTAGATTTAAACTAAATTGGATTTAGTGATATGTATATATTAGACAAAGACCCGATAATATATAATGTAGTGCACAGTTACAAAGTAGTTTATAATTGACATGGGAAGTGTCACTACTAGAAGTATATTATCAAATAAAGTTCCTGGTCAAGATTTACTAACAAGGTCGGCTAGTAAAATCCGCTGAGACCATTACACGTCGTATATCGAGACTTGGTCTGATGGTTTATCCCAATGAACCATGAGTCTGGGGAGACTCGTATAGACGTGTTGTTAGGGATATGCCCTATACCCAACTTGTGGATGGGCTATATGTACATGTATTTGCAATATTTTCATTAATTAATAAAATGTCAATCTTTATTATACGTATCTTACATAAATTATATGAATCATCAAACACTGTAATAAAGCCCTTGGAGTAATAAGATGATGGCTTCCACGCCTTATGAGAATCATTACTCTCAAACGTTCCTAGTCATAGTTTTTTGAATAATCTGGGCGTTCACAAAGCGGAGAGACTAGCATGATGATATGATCCGCCCTTAAGTGGGGTAGCCGATCTCATAGGCTACTAGCGGAGATCCGTCCGCTTGGTGTATCACATGGATGCATGAGTTGCTCGTGTCCATCGAACTGACCGCTGAAAGTTTTCACATGGAGTGTTTATCCTATGTGTCTGTGAGAACTTTCATGTATCGATTGTATGACTAGTCTTTAGACTTGAGGTCTTTACAATCTTATGTGTGGATCAAATGACTTTGACATTCTCCTTCTCCGGTTCAAAAGATCTGGTCATAAGGGTATGATTGGGTCATTTGTTGAAACACATGAAGTTTGTAAAGATACAACAGAGAATCGCCACTCTCTCGGATAATATTTTCTTATAAGAGTAGTATTCTAGTTCACGGGTTGATATGTGTGATCAGTGCTTGAGACTGTGGCCGTAATGGAAGAATCATGTGAGATTCTTGGGTTAGCACGATTCATGACACTATCAACATCATACCTTTGACTATATAGGTAGACACTTTCCATACCCTAGGTCAAACGGTGGGGATACAGTGAGGTGAGGGACCGTATCATATGTAAATCGCATACAGAATGTGTAGATATATTTCCTTCTCATTTGGGGGCCTTGGCATGTTGCTAGATGTCAACATTGGTCATTGAAATCGAACGACCATCTGATCAGAGGATAATTTATGGTCGATTAAATTATCACAATTCATTTCATGTCCAACTTGAGGGGAACCCAAAAGGTCACATATAACAAAGTCGAAATCAATGGTTAACAGTGCACAGTACAAATTTAACAGTGTGGGACACAGAACTTGGGCGACGTTGTTCTAGGCTCGCGGCCTAGTTGGGAAATACGAAATAACATGGAGTCGCCACCCGGTGTGAACCGGGACAAAGATTTAAGGCCGCACTCACCCCTCGCAAGGGAAGACCTCAAACCGTTGGGTTCGGAATGATCCCTTACTTATGTCACTTGTGATGATATAATTTGTGCAATGAATCAACCAAGTCTACTCAATAATCATGCTCAAGGGTACTTAGATCTAACATGCTTTCATCCAAATAACTCCACGCAATGTAACATAACGAGCATATTAAACCATTAAATCAACATGTATAAATCATTATCCAAACACATCATAAACTAATAACATGCATAAAGGACAACCTAAATATGCTTTAACAAATAAATAACAAACTAAATTAAACCATGCTTTAAATAATAAACGAATAACCTAAAGACTATAACATGCTCAAATACAAATTTGGATGAAACGAGATACGTGTATCTTAAGTGGTACGTGGTGTTGTATCCCGAGTGCAGACCATACTACCGACCATTCGGAATCGGCTACGGAATTTACGTCTGGGTTTCCATCCGATATACCACAAAAAGGAACACATATCCCGCTCATCTAACAATCACATCATGCCTCAAACGACTCTCATGCGATAATATTCAAATTAAATAAAATAAATGAAAGATAATGAATAAAAGGGTGCCCTCAGGTCTAACCTCTTTTTTCGTTCCTCAAAAACACGTTACACGGCCGTCGGAAGGATTGATACTCCGCAACTTTTCTGGTTCACTAATCCAACGATTTTCCTCGCGGTTTCACTGCTCGGGTTGTTGTTTTCACTCCGTTTCTCTACTGTTTTAAGGGTATTTTCTGGTTATTGTTTCAGGTCTATTAGGCTACTGTTTTGGGGACTGTTTTGGCATGGTTTAGGGACTGGTTTGGGTGTGATTTACTGGCAGGTTTTGGGATTGTTCTGCGGCAGTTTAAGGGGGAATATGCTGCAATTTAAGGCTTATTTCATGGAGGTTTTGCGGCAGTTTAAGGGGGAGTTTTTGGTGCGATGTTGGGCAGTGAAGGGAGAATTAGCGTGAGGCAATGGGGTAATTTGAAGGCAGGTGGTGTGATGAAAGAGTGATTTGTGGCGTTAAGATTGGCTGACTTGTGAGGTGGGCTGAAGGTTAGGGGGTTGTTGTTGAAGTGGTCGATAGCTAGGCGTGAAGGAATTATTTGTGAGGGCTGGTGCGTCAATGGCTTATTGGTTCATTCGCAATGTGCGCGTTAGGGTTTCCTTTAGTTTTGGTCAAGTGGCTGGTTCTAGGGTTTTGGTGGATTTCGCTTTTGTTGTTTGTGTGATGGGTTGCTCTTGGTCGGTCAGAGTGGAGTGATGACGTTAGTGGCTTGCTTTTCGATGATTGCTCACTTCGGTTGGCTGGCTTTTTGTGTGAGTCGGTGGGGGTGCTTGTTGAAGGCTGAGTGGGTAGGTGCTACGTGTGAGTGTGAAGGGCAGTTTGTTTTTTGGGGCGTGAGACGTGAATGGCGTTTTAAAGGGATTTGTGGTGCTGTTGGTGGCTATTGGCCGCGTGAGCGTGAGGCAGGTGTGATGAGCTTAGGGTTTATTTCTTTTCTGTTCTGGTTTGTGGCCGAGAGCGATAGAGGCAAGAGAGAGGAGAAGGGTTAAGGGTTGGGAATGTGTTATTTATAGTGATTCATTAGGTTTGCATGGCTTTTAAAAGGAAAGAAATCAAGTAATTAATTTTTTTAATTGGATTAGGTTTTAATTTGATTTAGTTTAAATGGATTTTAATTTATGTTTTAAATATTTTTAATTATTTTTTGATTGGGCTTGGTGTGTTTTAAAATAGAGGTCCAACAGCGAAACCCGAAGCGAGTTAATCCATCAAAAATACCAATTTTCCAACTTTACCCTTCCAACGTCCGTTTCCCGCGGCTTTCACAACTAAAGAGGCAGTGTCTCCATACTAGACTCATCATCGGGACTTATATGCAAAAATTCAGTGCCTACAGTCGCCCCCACTTTGATGGGACTTGTGCAAAGTGTGACAATGACAATCCTATCAAAGTACGTGCAATGCATTTTCACTTACCTGGCTCGCCAGCTGCCACCTGGTTTGCCCGCTGCTTCGAACTGATTTGCTGATGTAGTAGATATGGTGGCGAGGCGCCTCGACCTCTGGGCTTTGTTCCTGAACCACCGAATGTGAACTGTGATGATGGTGCAGTGGGCCCTCGACCCTGGAACGCATCCCGGAACTACAACCGACAATGGGGGCACCTCGACCCTGGGCACCTCGACCCAACACCGCTGACAATAGGGACCTCGCCCTCGAACTGATGATGTAGTGGGCACCTCGACCCGGAACTACAACCGACAACAGGGGAACCTCGACCCTGGGCACCTCGACCCAACACCGCTGACAATAGGGACCTCGCCCTCGAACTAATGATGTAGTGGGTACCTCGACCCTGGGCACCTCGACCGGAACTACAACCGACAACAGGGGTACCTCGACCCTGGGCACCTCGACCCAACACCGCTGACAATAGGGACCTCGCCCTCGAACTGATGATGTAGTGGGCACCTCGACCCTGGGCACCTCGACCCAACACTGCTGACAATAGGGACCTTGCCCTGATATGATGATGTAGTGGGCACCTCGACCCTGGGCACCTCGACCCAGAACTACAACCGATGATGCAGTGGGCCCTCGACCCTGGGACGCATCCCTAAACTGCTGATGATGATGTGGGCCTCAACCTTGGGACGCATCCCAAAACTGCTGATGATGGTGGGTATCAACCCTGGGACTCATCCCGAAACTAATACTGATGCTGATGTTGGCCTCGCCGTCGAGACTCATCCCCAAAACTGATAATGATACTGACATAGGCCTCGACCCTGAGACTCATCCCCCAAACTGATATTGATGCTGATGTGGGCCTCGCCCCCGGGACTCATCCCTGCAACCGATACTGATGATGATGTAGGCCTCGGCCCTGGGACTCATCCCTGAAACTGATGCTGATGTCTCCATACCAGGAGTGCCATACCTGGTAAAATTGATATTGATGTCTCCATACCCAGAGTGCCATACCGGAAGAACCGATGATGTATCTCCATACCCGGAGTGCCATACCCGGCAGAACTGATGTTGTATCTCCGTACCCGGAGTGTCATACCTGACAGAACTGATGCTGTATCTCCATACCCGGAGTGTCGTACCTGGCTTGCTAAACCTCATACCCAAGGCGTCGCTGTAATATCTCCATACCCGGAGAGCCGTACCTGGCGTGCTAAACCTCATACCCAAGGCGTCGCTGTGATATCTTCATACCCGGAGTGTCGTACCTGGCGTGCTAAACCTCATACCCAAGGCATCGCTGTAATATCTCCATACCCGGAGTGCCGTACCCGGCAGAACTGATACTGATTTGGGCATCGGCCCCAAACTGATACTAATAATGAAGTGTCTCAATACCGGAGTGACATACCCGGCAAAACTGATATTGATGTCTCCCTACCCAGAGTGCCATACTTGGCAAGACTCCCAGCTTGTTCATTCCCAAACTGTTTTTCCATTCTCGGAGTGTCATTCTCGGCTTGTTCATTCCCGAAGCTTGCTCCATTCTCGGATTTCCATTCTCGACTTGTTCATTCCGAACTTGTTTCCATTCTTGGAGTGCCATTCCCGGCTTGTTCATTCCCGAACTGTGTTTCCATTCTTGGAATGCCATTCCCGGCTTGTTCATTCCCGAACTGTGTTTCCATTCTCGGAGTGCAATTCCCGACTTGTTCATTCTCGAACTCTGCTCCATTCTGGATCGTCATTCTCGGCTTGCATTCTCGAACTCTGCTCCATTCTCGGATTGTCATTCTCGGCTTGTCCATTCTCGAACACTGCTCCATTCTCCGATTACCATTCTCGTTTTGTTCATCCTCGGACCTTACTCCATTCTCGGATTACCATTCTCGGCAAAACTGATATTGAACTAAAGTGGGCCTCGCCCTCAGAGTGCCATACTCGGCCAGATAGATTCTGAACTAATGTGGGTGGCTATTGGCCGCGTGAGCGTGAGGCAGGTGTGATGAGCTTAGGGTTTATTTCTTTTCTGTTCTGGTTTGTGGCAGAGAACGATAGAGGCAAAGAGAGGAGAAGGGTTAAGGGTGGGGAATGTGTTATTTTTATAGTGATTCATTAGGGTTTGCATGGCTTTTAAAAAAGAAAGAAATCAAGTAATTTAATTTGTTTTAATTGGATTAGGTTTTAATTTGATTTAGTTTAAATGGATTTTAATTTGTGTTTTAAATATTTTTTAATTATTTTTGGATTGGGCTTGGTGTGTTTTAAAATAGAGGTCCAACAAGCGAACCCGAAGCGAAACAAGCGAGTTAAATCCATCAAAAATACCAATTTTCCAACTTTACCCTTCCAACGTCCGTTTCCCGCGGCTTTCACAACTAAAGAGGCAGTGTCTCCATACTAGACTCATCATCGGGACTTATATGCAAAAATGCAGTGCCTACAAACAGCATATATGATTGCTGTAGGAATTGTCCATAAATGGTTCAATGTGTTTAATTATTGAACAGATTATTTATGAGGTTCCAAAGTGGCTTGGGGATTGGTGAATGACGATGGAGGCACTTTGGGAATTGGAAAAATGAATAAGAAAAAAAAATATGCATTATTTTTTTTTATTTGTTTTGAATTCCAATTCGGCCCAAACGCTTATTAGGGTTTTATAATCTCATAAACCTCTATATTAAGATCCAATGGCTAAGATTTAATTATCATTTATCCCACATGGATTCTTAATTAATTTTGTTGTCTTTGGAGCACCTATATAAACCCAAAGAATTCTTTAAAAATTTTTACACCAAAACCTTCATATCTTGGGTTTATAAAAGTGAACAACTCTAAAGTTTAAGAGTAAGCCACTGATTTTGAAGATCCTTAAGTCTAATTGACTAAAGGAATCTCAAGTTTAAAGTTTTGAGGTATTTGCCTAGGCTCGCACCAAGGGAAAAATACTCGTGTGTAGGACACAGATGTTGACGACGCTGTTCTAGGCTCGCGGCCTAGTTGGGAGTACGGAATAGCTTGCGGGGAACTAAAACGGAGAAATAACATGGAGTCGCCACCTGGTGTGAACCGGGACAAAGATTTAAGGCCGCACTCATCCCTCGCAAGGGAAGACCTCAAACTGTTGGTTTCGGAATGGTCCCTTACTTATGCCACTTGTAATGATGTGATTTGTGCAATATCTTAACCGAATCTACGCAACATGCTCAAGAACAACCTATATCTAGTTCATTTTCATAAAGATAAATCCTATGTCTAAGTTTGCATGTTTAGAAAGTAAGTCATCATAACACACGACAATCTCATGAACATATTTCAGTTATATAATGCGAAATGCAAATAACAACATAAACTTAATGTAAATTCCAAATGCAAAACCAATAACTAATCGTGATTAAAAATAAACAACATAAATCATGCTTACAAAAATAAATAACGTACTAGCAACCTAATCATGCTCGAATACATGGTTGATGAAACGAAAAACGTGTGTCTCTCAAGTAGTACGTGGCGTTGTATCCTAAGTGCAAACCGCACTACCGTCCATTCAGATTCGGCTACGGAATTTACGTCCGGGTTTCCATCCGATATACCACAAAAAAGAACACGCATTCCGTTCATCCGGAATTCACATCATGCCTCAACAAACGACTCTCATGCGATAATATATTAAAATAAATAAAAGAAACGAAAGATAATAAGTAAAAATGGTGCCCTCAGATCTAAGCTCTTTTGTCATCTCTCGAAAGCGCGTTACACTGCCGTCGGAAGGGTTGATGTTCCGCAACTTTTTTGGTTCACTAATCCAACATTTTTCCTCGCTGTTTCGCTGCCTGGGCTGCTGTTTTCACTCCGTTTCGCTGCTGTTTTTTTTCTATTTTCTGGTCACTGGTTTTGGTAATTAGGGGACTATTTTGTGGGTTATTTGGACTGGTTTGGGGGCAGTTTTCATCACTGTTTTGGGTAGTTTTTGGACTGTTTTTCAGTGCAGTTTTGGGACAATTTCTGGGCAGTTTTTGGGTTAATTCAGGACTGTTTTGGGCAGTTTTTGGAGGGTTTATTTGCGGCAGTCTATGGGTGCAATCTGGGCAGTTTGTTAGCTAGTTAGGGAGGGAGGGCTAGGCGTGAAAGATGAGGGGGGAGTGAGTGCTGATGAAGTGAAGGGGCTATGTACGTGAATTTGTGGCTGGTCAAAAGGGGCTGAACGTGAAGTTTATTAGGCATGAGTGGGGCTGTTGAAGGCTGAGTAGGCAGGTGCTACGTGTGAGTGTGATGAGGGTTTAGTGTCTGGCTCATGGGCTACTTGAGGGTTGAGTGAGCAGGTGGCTAGGTGCGAAGGGGCAGGTGTTGTTGCCTGGGGTTTGTGACGTTGTGTTGAGGGCTAGTTAAGGTTATAGCTAAGCGTGAAGGGGCAGTGAGTGTGTATATGCGTGAGGGGTATAGGCCGTGAATGGCTTAGGATTTTCTGAGGAGGGCAGCCGTGAATAGAGAGGAGACTCTCCTCAGGAGAGAGAGAGAGTTTGGAACCGAGAACTGCTAGGGTTTATTTGGTGTTTGTTTTTTAGAGAAGATGGGGCGTGAATGCTAGGGTGGTTTTGTGAGATTTTTTGTGAGTAAGATGAATGAGCTCTTTGGTTATTTTTTTGTGAATGAGTCGGGGTTTAATATGTTGGTGAAGGGTTCTTTTTATAGGCAAAAGGATGGGGGTTATCCTTGTTTGGGAAGGAGAATGATTTGTGCATTAATTGAGAGATATTTTTAATTATTGTGTGATAAGGAAATCTTTTAATTAGGGAAATGATTTGATTTAATTTGATTTCTTCTTGTTTAATTAGGGAAGGTGATTTAATTTAATTAGGAATATGATTTATGAGATTTGATTTGATTTATTTAATTTAGGAATGAGATTTATTTTGATTTAATTGGATTTGATTTAATTTAATTTGATTTAATTTAATTTTTGACATGTGTTTTAAATGTTTAATTATTATTGGATGTGATTTAATGGGCTTGGGCTAGGTGGGCGTGTGGCTTTGGTTTGGGCTAAGGATGTGTTTTGAAACGGAGGTCCAACAAGTGAACCCAAAGCTAATCCAACGAATTAAACCCAACAATGTGTCAATTTTTGACTTTTCCCTTCAAACGTCCGTTTCCCGCGGCTTCCACAATTAAGGAGGTAATGTCTCCATACGAGACTCATCATCGAGACTTATATGCAAAAATGCACAGTACCTACAGTCGCCTCCACTTTGATGGGACTTGTGCGTGTGACAATGACAATCCTATCAAAGTACGTGCATGTATTTTTACTTACCTGGCTCGCCAGCTGCCACTTGACTTGCCTGTTGCTTCGAACTGAGTTGATATGGTGGCGAGGTGCCTCGACCCCTGGGCTTTGTTCCCGAACCACCGAATGTGAACTATGCTGATGATGCAGTGGGCCCTCGACCCTGGGACGCATCTCGAAACTGCAACTGATGTGTGGGCCCTCGACCCTGGGACACATCCTAAAAGGAGTGAACTCGTCCCAGTTTAAATGGCCCAACAAGTTCACATCTCATGGCAAGAAGTCCAACCGTATCCAAATGATAATGCTCCTAAACACAAACATATAATGGCCCATTGGCGTTTTAGAAGCTTTTGGCCCAATCATCATAAGATACGTTCTTGTCCCAGTTTAAATGGCCCAACAAGCCCATACCTCATGACGAAAGGTCCGAATGGATCCAAACGACCATTTTCCCAAACACAAGCACGAGTAAATAATTCTTATTAGTTCGGTTTACGGGGGTGTGGACAAAGGCTCTCGCTGACGAAGGATTACCCACAACTAGGTCTCCCCACTCAAGGGTCCGAGCGACCAAGTGAGCGCACCCTTTTTTTTATACACTAAGGTACGTTCCAACGAGTTATAGTGTGTGACTGACTGTCAAATGGATTTCCCGTTGTAGATTCCCCAGAGGGAGGGTGGAGCGAACTCTCTTAAATACCCAAGCCTCTTAGGCTCTTATCGCTTGGTGTCAGGAATAAACAACGAGTCCTCCAAATTAGTCCATCACAGTAGGCTACGAGTAGATGATTATCTAGGTGCCTTCATAGTTTTTCCTCATAGAAAGGTAGTGAGTGAAGGAAGACACCAAACCATTACCTAGCCTTAAAAAGTATCGTTGATTAAACCTCTTTGAACCCACTATAGGAACGGTTAACTTAAAGCACAAATCATAATATTACAAGACATTATTTCGTGGCCGATTCTCTATCCCAGTGGAGTTACCAGACTGTAGGACACAGATGTTGACGACGCTGTTCTAGGCTCGCGGCCTAGTTGGGAGTACAGAATAGCTTGCGGGGAACTAAACCGGAGAAATAACATGGAGTCGCCACCCGGTGTGAACCGGGACAAAGATTTAAGGATGCACTCACCCCTCGCAAGGGAAGACCTCAAACCGTTGGGTTCGGAATGGTCATTTACTTATGCCACTTGTAATGATGTGATTTGTGCAATATCTTAACCGAATCTACGCAACATGCTCAAGAACAACCTATATCTAGTTCATGTTCATAAAGATAAATCCTATGTCTAAGTTTGCATGTTTAGAAAGTAAGTCATCATAACACACGGAAATCTCATTAACATATTTCAATTATATAATGCGAAATGCAAATAACAACATAAACTTAATGCAAATTCCAATGCAAAACGAATAACTAATCGTGCTTAAAAATAAACAACTAAATCATGCTTACAAAAATAAATAACGTACTAGCAACCTAATCATGCTCGAATACATGGTTGGATGAAACGAAACACGTGTGTCTCTCAAGTAGTACGTGGCGTTGTATCCCGAGTGCAAACCTCACTACCGTCCATTCGAATTCGGCTACGGAATTTACGTCCGGGTTTCCATCCAATATACCACAAAAAAGAACACGCATTCCGTTCCTCCGGAATTCACATCATGCCTCAACAACGACTCTCATGCGATAATATATTAAAATAAATAAAAGAAACGAAAGATAATAAGTAAAAAGGGTGCCCTCAGGTCTAAGCTCTTTTGTCGTCTCTCGAAAGCGCATTACACGGCCGTCGGAAGGGTTGATGTTCCATAACTTTTTTGGTTCACTAATCCAACATTTTTCCTCGCTGTTTCGCTATCTGGGCAACTGTTTTCACTCCGTTTTGCTGCTGTTTTTTTTGTATTTTCTGGTCACTGTTTTTGGTAATTATGGGACTATTTTTTGGGTTATTTGGACTGGTTTGGGGGCAGTTTTTATCACTGTTTTGGGTAGTTTTTGGACTGTTTTTCAGTGCAGTTTTGGGACAATTTCTGGGCAGTTTTTGGGTTAATTCGGGGACTGTTTTGGGCAGTTTTTGGAGGGTTTATTTGCGGCAGTCTATGGGTGCAATACTGGGCAATTTGTTAGCTAGTTAGGGGGGAGGGCTAGGCGTGAAGGATGAGGGGGAGTGAGTGCTGATGAAGTGAATGGGCTATGTACGTGAATTTGTGGCTGGTCAAAAGGGGCTGAACTTGAAGTTTATTAGGCATGAGTGGGGCTGTTGAAGGCTGAGTATGCAGGTGCTACATGTGAGTGTGATGAGGGTTTAGTGTCTGGCTCGTGGGCTGCTTGAGGGTTGAGTGAGCAGGTGGCTAGGTGCGAAGGGGCAGGTGTTGATATCTGGGGTTTGTGACGTTGTGTTGAGGGCTAGTGAAGGTTATGGCTAAGCGTGAAGAGGCAGTGAGTGGGGTATATGCGTGAGGGGTATAGGCCGTGAATGGCTTAGGATTTTTGGAGGAGGGTAGCCGTGAATAGAGATGAGAGTGAGAAAGTTTGGAACCAAGAACTGCTACGGTTTATTTGGTGTTTGTTTTTTAGAGAAGAGGGGGCGTGAATGCTAGGGTGGTTTTGAGAGATTTTTTGTGAGTAAGATGAATGAGCTCTTTGGTTATTTTTTTGTGAATGAGCCGGGGTTTAATGTGTTGGTGAAGGGTTCTTTTTATAGGCAAAGGGATGGGGTTATCCTTGTTTGGGAAGGAGAAGGATTTGTGCATTAATTGAGAGATATTTTTAATTATTGTGTGATAAGGAAATCTTTTAATTAGGGAAATGATTTGATTTAATTTGATTTCTTCTTGTTTAATTAGGGAAGGTGATTTAATTTAATTAGGAATGTGATTTATGAGATTTTATTTATTTAATTTAGGAATGAGATTTGTTTTGATTTAATTGGATTTGATTTAATTTAATTTGATTTAATTTAATTTTTGACATGTGTTTTAAATGTTTTAATTATTATTGGATGTGATTTAATGGGCTTGGGCTAGGTGGGCATGTGGCTTTGGTTTTGGGCTAAGGATGTGTTTTGAAACGAAGGTCCAACAAGCGAACCCAAAGCTAATCCAGCGAATTAAACCCAACAATGTGTCAATTCTTGACTTTTCCCTTCCAACGTTCGTTTCCCACAGCTTCCACAATTAAAGAGGTAATTGTTGGACAATTATGACCCATAGCGTCACTATTTGTACATATCATGGTGTTGTTGTACAAATTAACTATGTGACAAAGGAGATTGCACTCTTATCATTTGTGATTACATCACCTAGATATATAAATGATAGGAGGTCCCTATGATTTGTTCCTGGACGGAGAATGATATGAGACAGTATCAATCCACGAAGGATAAATCATTAAATATCCCTAGTCAGAGTATTATCGCGATTGGACATCGATAAATGCGTAAAAGACTAGTATTACACTTGTGCGCGTTGTGAGGACACAACGACAGAGTTCTCATATATTTGGGTATAGGATACTCATGCAAGTGTAATAGGAGGTTGTATTTTACCGATGGTACGTGAAACAGCTTCGCTCTGGATAGACCCCCTCGGAATTCCATTGGTAGTATGACTATGTGTCTATGGATGTCCGAAATCAGGGTAGGTGTATTTGGTCTTAACTTGAGACTTGCACCGCTAATACTTGCGACAATCAATATACTTTGGTTGCGGTCGTCCAGGGCTTTAACAGGTTCTGCGTACGCCAATGCTGGGTATATTGAGAATCGTAGTGTGTTGGGTGTGATGTCAAGACGGAAGTATCACTCCAGTCATATGGAGATGATGGTCACGTAGGATACGGTACTAGTACTCTTAAGTACTGCAGTCATCGGGATAAAATGACAAGGTCATGTTTATCCGATTATAGAGAATAGTTACCAGACATCCGACATGTGCTTCGTACGGGGCAGACACAATTCCAGCCCCAGGCCTAGCACGTGATCATCCGATACTGGACAGAAATACGCAATACTACGTATACTACGCCTGATATAGATCTTTTATTCCTGTAAGGATATTTCCGGAGAATTGGGTAGGCGTGGCGCTTTGCTAAAGGCCAACCTTGTCTTGTAAATCGGTATAAACGTAGTACTTGGTACTTACGTGTACGGATAGTCCGACGAACGAATTTACTACCAACATATCCGGGGATCTCATAGGTCGCTTCCAAAGATTCACCGATGACGTATGACTCGCACTCTAAATTAATCTAGGATTAATTAGATGAGAGAGAAAATTAATCTGGGATTAATTGCGGAGATATTTTATCTGGGATAGAATATCAATTAAAGAGAGATAACGGTTAATTTGGAATTAATCGAGAAAATAATATATTTGATATATTAAACGAAATTGGATTTCGACTCGGAATTAAAATTAGATTTTAATTCGGGCGAACGAATTAATTTAGAATTAATTCGTTAGCGACGTGAATAGTGATTTCGCTAGGCGTAATCATTTAATTACGACGCAACGGAAAATTCGTTAATTTGGAATTGGCGAACCCGAGCCCGGGATTATTTGCGAGCGCATTCGCATTTCGAATTCTAGTGCGGCACGCAAGTCATATCAAGCGTCAAATCGCTAGTCGCATCTAGCGTCACATCAAGCATCGAATCATGTCACTTTGAGTGATGTGACACTTGATTGATTGATGGTAGTTGTTGGAATGGTTGTTGAGCTTTTACCATTTGACTTTTTGAAAGCCAAAAAGTGGCAATTCATTTAATTATTTTTTGGAAAAATATATAAGTGTATTAGATACACTTTTCAACCTAATTCAACAAACATTTCTCTTTTATTTTTCTCTCCACATCACACGCCCAGAAGGGCAAAAACTTCACTGGTTTGAGCTGGGCAAAAACCGTGAATGAGGGAAGCTTGAGTGTGGATTTTTTGGCAAAATCACAAGTGCTAGGACACTTACGAGACATGCGAAGGTGATAGGGAAGTCCACCCATGAGCCGGGAATCGTTCGACGAAGCTTGGAGCTTGACGAATGACCAAAACCGAGCCAAAACCAGTGAGCAGAAACTGCCACTGCCAAACCAGTGAAGAGGAGCAGAATTTCATTTTTGTTCGTCATAGCGTCGCTCAACCGATCGATGTGAGTATTTCGCAACTTCGTCGATTTGTATTCGCACATGATTTCATGCTTATTATTGATCTTGGGACCTTAATAGAAACCAACAATGGCATCTAGAGCAAGGTTTGAACATGAAAAAGTTTAGGGCTTAAAATTTGGGCAAAATGTTTTCAAGCATGATTTGGTTGAATTGGATGATTGAGTATGCTTAAAACATGTTTAATTGAAGTTTGATTTGATCAATTTCAAGAAAATTGATTTGGAACAATTTTCCCCAAAATTGGATGTGTTGGCCGAATGGTTGGTGATCCAATATGTCTTGGTGATTTTGATTTTTGATTCATTAGATGTGTTGGAAATCATTAGGAAATGTTTATTTAATGTTGAATTTGATTCAATTGGATTGGATTTGTAATTTGGCATAATAAACCCTAATAGCCGAGAGTTATAGCCCTAAGTATCTTGGTGAATTTTTGTTTCGTTGTTCATTGGATGACTTGAAACGATTGAGGAATGAGATTTAATGTCGATTGTGGAATTAATTGGATTGAATTCGAATCGGACACAAAAATCCCCTCCATTGCCGAGAATGATAAAGCATGTTTGGGTTTGATTTGAATCAAAATGTGTTGGACATGTGATGATGAAAATGAGCATGATTAATTGTATAAATTGATGTTTTAGAAATGTTAATTTGGGTGATTAATCATGATATACACTTTAGGTTAATTAAATGTGAAATTGGATTTTTTGTATTTAATTAATTGGGCCTTAAAATTGGATTTGGGCTTTAAGTGTTGTAAATGGGCTTATTGGGCTTTGTTGTACAAAGTTGGGTTTAGGCAAAATTGGTTGGATCCAATTAGGCCCAAAACCGCATCCATAAAGCCCAAATGCGACTTAATGGACCTTTAAAGTTTAATTGGGCCTAATGGGCCTAAATTGATTTCTGGGCTTATGGGGTAACTCCCGAATTGGACTTTGGTTATTGGGTTCGACCCGAGTTGACCAAAAGTCCACGCCTTAAGAAATTAATTAAAAGCCCATTATTCATCCATGGTTGTGATGCATGAATAATGTATATCGGATGGATATTAGATGGGTGGGGCAATTTTAGAAATTGTTGTAATAAATTTGATTTATTAATTGGACCTGCGTGTCCAGCCTTATCACCTCCATATTCTTTGTATTCTCTTCTCACCTATTCCCCTCAATGTAAATGAGGTTTCTTTAGAAGTGTAGTGTAATGGGTAGAAGAAATATTTGTGCTAGCGGGAGAGAGAAAGAGAGACATATGATGTAGGATCAATGTGTAAAGTATCCATCCGCATATCATTATTATTTTATTCATATGCGCTTTATTATGTGTTTAGAATGCATGTTTAAGGGTGTATGATGATGAGACCTTAACAAAGATAATAAATTGGTTGCCAATTTGCACGCGAAAAACCCTCACAAAATATTAAGCGTTTTTCCTTCCATTGAGTGATTCTCACTCAAGATCCGAGACTGGCATTGGCTTTTTGGACAAAGTCAAGGCCTTTGTCCGTCGAGGATGTGTTTGAATCACGAGAGCTTCGTTCCATATTGGTGTCTTGTCCAAGTTGTGGTTTTTTGGCCAAAGTCAATACCACTTCTTGTCCATCGACATTGATTACGAAGCTTTCCATGGTTAATGGGTCGCGCTTAATTGGGATCACTAAGTTTGTTGTGCCAAAGCCAAGGCTTAGTTGATTCAGAAGAAAAAGGTTAGGTAATACATTGGATGTATTGGCATATATAAGATATATGTTTCGAACTTGGATGTCCCCCTACCGGATCTAGGAATTGGATTGGATCCAATCGATCTTAGAGATCTAGCTAGTTAATTATCATACAATTTGTTGGCCAAAGTCAAGATTGTGTGATATTTATTGGGATCCTAGCCCACTAGGAAACATGGTTTCCCGAGTACTCGACAGAGGGTTAGAGGCTCGCCGAAAAATAGTGGGAGGCAAGAATTGAATTTGCAATATTCGTTTAATTACTTGCCATACGCGCTCAATCACAAATATCATTCGTCAAATAAATTAAATGTTAGTTGGACTAATATTTAAATGTTGTTTTAATAAATAGTTGGACTATATTCAAACAATTCAATTATAGTTGATTTTATAATTGGATTATAGTAATCAATATAATTGATTTTAAACTATCAAATTATAGTTGATTAAATAGTTGGACTATTGTAATCATTATAATAAATAGTACCAAAATCGTTGATTAAATAGTTGGACTATTAAAATCAAGATAAAATTGAAAGATTGACGTTTAATACATAATCCTAGGGAAAATGTATTTAAATGGTTTAATTTTCAAATTGGGAATTAAATTTCAGGATGGTCCTGGAAAATAATAAGTTACTTTATTTGATAAAATAACATATTAAGCCTAAATCCCGGAGTTAAGCAAATAGTAGAGCATAATCTTTGGAAGATTTATGTGATGATAACTTTATTGCTTAATCCATTATACTTGCCGCAATAGACTCCTTAATTTCTGAATCAGAACTAAGGATTAGATACTTAAAGTATGATGATGAAATTAAAGGATCTTCATAAATCTATATTTAGATTTTAGAAGTACTAAATTGCAATAAATAATTCTTGGAGAGTTAATGAATGTTCTCAAGGAGACAAAGTCAAAGTTTGCAATTAGGCAAGTAGCGCAAGACGCACCTTACTTCGATATTCTGGAAACCCGAGGCTTGGCCAAAGGCTACTGGAATGTGAAAACTGGCAAAGGCAAAATCATTATAATCTTCTGGGAAGATAAAGGACATATCCCAACATGTCTACCTAAATATGGCAAACGGGATCGCGGAAGCGTGACTGCCGTTTGGACAAAGCAGACATGAAGGAATTGAAGAACGAGCAAGGCTCTGACTTCAAATATATTTGTCAACATTATGTTCACTACTAGTATTAAAATTGGATTTTAAATACTTAGTGTGATACATAAATATATGTACTGATGTTCAGAATCTGTTTTGGACAGGATACTGACTTCAATCGAGATTAATCTGCGATTTTGAAACGGGACGAAAGTCGCTGTTTTAACCGCAAAAACCTAAGTTTGGAATATGTTATAATGTAACTAGTTTGACTAGATACATTATCTCTATATCAGTTTATAACCCGTTGAGGGTGTACCTTTATATTCTAGAACACTAAAGTGTTTTATTATATAAAGATGATATTGAGATAAACACATTAGATGTGAATAACAGAATTTATATTTTGAATATAAATTAATATCTCAAACATATAACATGACAAAAAAATAGCTCAGACTGATTTGATCAGAGGAAACTTAATTGTGGCATTGTTGTCGGGGACAGAATCAAACAAGACTCGTATATCCGCACTTTTGAAGAGTGAGTACTCAGACTAATTTGATTCTAATCAAATAAAGTCTACGAATATAGTTTATTGGGCAAAGTGCCTAAAATACCTTACTTAGTAAAAGTGTAAAAGTCACCTATCTGTTAGCCTTAGTTCATAGTGAAGCAAGTGGGCCCATGTCTAGCTAGGCTAGATGTGGATATGAATATTTCGTGACCTTTACGGATGTGGCATCGCGTTATGGTTATGTGTTTCTTTGAAACACAAATCGGAAACTTTTAAGTTTCGACACGAAATAGACAAACAGATCAGCTATAGTATTATACCGTCACGGTAAGACCGTAATGGAAAATACTTAAACAATAAGTTTCTAATATACTTGAAAGAGTAATGTATTCTTTCAAATGAGAACTCCTCACGGAACACGTCAGTTTGACGGTGTGTCCGAACTGACTAACCGAATTATGTTAGACATGATAAGGTTAACATAAGTCGCTCTGAGCTACCATTTCCTTCAACGGATAAGCATTAACAGTGTAGAACTTATTTTGAATAAGGTTCCATAAAATGTGTTTGACAAATTTCATATTAGATATGAACGGGAAAGAAACCGGGTTTCTCATTCCTGATAATTTGGGAATGCAAGGCATATGTTTGGATGATACCAAACTAAAACCCAAATTGGATAAGTGCCAAATTGTAGGTTATCCTAGGGACACATAAGTATAGTACTTATACAAATCACAATAGAACAATTAGATTGTTGCTCGCCATGCGGTTTTCCTAAGAGGAATACCGATATGCAGTGGTAAGTGGGAGGATAGTAAAACTCGATGAAAATCGGAGTAATGCTATTCTAGGCACCGAGTCCTAATAGAACATAAATAGTTCATCAAGGATGAAACTATTACCATAATCTTCGAATACACAAGAACCGCGTATGTCGGAGAGAGTCAGAAAACAACCTGGGGTATGGTTTTCTGATCTCACCTCATAAAGATGTCTATCTTATTGAGGTATACGAACTGACTACGTATAAGGAAGTGATACAAGGTATCGACTCCATATTATGACAAAGTGTCATGAATCCGAAATGGATTCCATGTATATCAACTATGTTTGGACACTAGTTGATGTACCGCAAGACATTGTGCCTATTGGAACTTTATAAGTCTTCAAGGAAGACATACATGGATGGCAACATACCAACGTATAAAGCTAGGCTTTTAGCGGAAAGGTATCATTATCAACATTGTGTTGCTTACGATTCAACCTTTTACTTGTTGCCACGATATATCCATTTGGATAATGCTTGCTAATGCTGCATAATTCATTTATGAAATATGTCAGCTTAACGGGAAAATCGCTTTCCTGAAAAGGAAACCTTTTGGAGGATTTTACAATATCATGTCGGTTTTGTCGTACCATAACTAGCAAATAAGGTTTGCAGGTTATTCGATCCAAGTTTGGATTGAAGCAAGTATAGGTTCTTGGAATTATCGTTTTGATGTGATCATAATAGTTTATGATTTAATTCAAAACGAAAAGATTCTTGTGTATATAAGAAGGTTAGTGGGAGCGCACTGACAGTTGTTGTCCTATAAATAATGATAATATGTCATTTCTTGGAAATGATATTCCCATAATATTATCGGTGAAAGCTTGGCTTTCGAAAACTCTCCGTGGAATCGTACATTGAAAAATGTACGCTACCTGTGTCTCATACGCTTTGAGCATATGAAGTCACAAACAGGCCAATCCAAGTGATAGTCACTGGATTGATGTTAAGAACATCTGTTAGTATCTTAGAGAACTAAGGATGCTGTTTTAATCTATGGAGAAGGAGAACTTGAAGTGACTGGGATCACTACTGCAAGTTTCATAAACCGATAAAACGACTATAAGTCGTAAATGGTACTACAAAGTTTGAATAACGAAACAGTGAGCTGGAAATCTTCCAAGCAAGATACTGTTACCGAATAAACAACAAATGCGGGCTATTGCTACAGCTAAGGCGGCAATAGAAGCCTTCTGGGTCGATAATAAATCTAATTAGATTAGATATAATTCTGTTAGCAGCTGAGCTAGGCGTCAGCACAGGCTAAAGAATAAATGGTCTCATCAACGATCCAGATATATACTTCGATATTCATCTGATTCTTTTGGATCATACATCGTGGCAATGTGATGATCGAATAAATCGCATCAGATGATAATCATGCAAATCCGCTGACGAAAGCCTTTCCTCAGCAGTTTGAGCCAACCGTACATAGTTCGGGTGTCAAGCACTCGAGTGACTGGCTATAGGCCAAGTGGGAGATTGTTGGATAATTATGACCCATAGCGTCACTATTTGTATAGATCATGGTGTTGTTGTACAAATTAACTATGTGACAAAGGAGATTGCACTCTTATCATTTGTGATTAGATCATCTAGTTATATAAATGATAGGAGATCCCTATGATTTGTTCCTGGACGGAGAATGATATGAGACAGTATAGTCCACGAAGGATAAATCATTAAATATCCCTAGTCAGAGTATTATCGAGATTGGACATCGATAAATTCGTAAAAGACTAGTATTACACTTGTGCGCGTTGTGAGGGCACAACGACATTGTTCTCATATATTTGGGTATAGGATACTCATGCAAGTGTAATAGGAGGTTGTGTTTTATCGATGGTACGGGAAACAGCTTCGCTCTGGATAGACCCCCTCGGAATTCCATTGGTAGTATGACTATGTGTCTATGGAAGTCTGAAATCATAGTAGGTGTATTTGGTCTTAACCTGAGACTTGCACCGCTAATACTTGCGACAATCAATATACTTTGGTTGCGGTCGTCCAGGGCTTTAACAGGTTCTGTGTACGCCAATGCTGGGTATATTGAGAATCGTAGTGTGTTGGGTGTGATGTCAAGACGAAAGTATCACTCCAGTCATATGGAGATGATGGTCACATAGGATACGGTACTAGTACTCTTAAGTACTGCAGTCATCAGGATAAAATGACAAGGTCATGTTTATCCGATTATAGAGACTAGTTACCAGACATCCGACATGTGTTTCGTACGGGGTAGACACAATTCCAGCCCCAGGCCTAGCACGTGATCATCCGATACTGGACAGAATTACGCAAAACTGCATATACTACGCCTGATATAGATCCTTTAATCCTGTAAGGATATTTCCAGAGAATTGGGTAGGCATGGCGCTTTGCTAGAGGCCAACCTTCTCTTGTAAATCGGTATAAACGTAGTACTTGGTACTTACGTGTTCGGATAGTCTGACGACCGAATTTACTGCCAACATATCCAGGGATCTCATGGGTCGCTTCCCAAAGATTCACCGATGATGTATGACTCGCACTCTAAATTAATCTGGGATTAATTAGATGAGAGAGAATATAATCTGGGATTAATTGCGGAGATATTTTATCTGGGATAGAATATCAATTAAAGAGAGATAACGGTT
This sequence comes from Zanthoxylum bungeanum, assembly GCA_019454045.1. Classification (NCBI taxonomy): domain Eukaryota; kingdom Viridiplantae; phylum Streptophyta; class Magnoliopsida; order Sapindales; family Rutaceae; genus Zanthoxylum; species Zanthoxylum bungeanum. Next base: position 9,694 of record SKCR01033983.1, on the reverse strand, counting down.
AATTTGGAATTAATCGAGAAATTAATATATTTGATATATTAAACGAAATTGGATTTCGACGCGGAATTAAAATTAGATTTTAATTCGGGCGAACGAATTAATTCGTTAGCGATGTGAATAGTGATTTCGCTAGGCGTAATCATTTAATTACGACGCAACGGAAAATTTTTTAATTTGGAATTGGCGAACCCGAGCCAGGGATTATTTACGAGCGCATTCGTATTTCGAATTCGAGTGTGGCACGCAAGTCATATCAAGCGTCAAATCGCTAGTCGCATCTAGCGTCACATCAAGCGTCAAATCATGTCACTTTGAGTGATGTGACACTTGATTGATTGATGTGATTTATTGATGGTAGTTGTTGGAATGGTTGTTGAGCTTTTACCATTTGACTTTTTGAAAGCCAAAAAGTGGTAATTCATTTAATTATTTTTTGGAAAAATATATAAGTGTATTAGATACACTTTTCAACCTAATTCAAAACACATTTCTCTTCTATTTTTCTCTCCACATCACACGCCCAAAAGGGCAAAAACTTCACTGGTTTGAGCTGGGCAAAAACCGTGAATGAGGGAAGCTTGAGTATGGATTTTGTGGTAAAATCACAAGTGCTAGCACACTTACGAGACATGCGAATGTGATAGGGAAGTCCACCCATGAGCCTGGAATCTTTCGATGAAGCTTGGAGCTTGACGAAGGACCAAAACCGAGCCAAAACTAGTGAGCAGAAACTGCCACTGTCGAACCAGTGAAGAGGAGCAGAATTTCGTTTTTGTTCGTCATAGCGTCGCTCAACCGATCGATGTGAGTATTCCGCAACTTCATCGATTTGTATTCGCACATGATTTCATGCTTATTATTGATCTTGGGACTTAATAGAAACCAACAGTAATGTCTCCATACGAGACTCATCATCGGGACTTATATGCAAAAATACAGTGCCTACACCGTGCACTCAAGGCGTAGTCTTGCCGTTGAGTTTTAGGTTTGGTGTGTGCATCTTTGGAGGCCACACACTTGGGTGGCTATTTGGAACATGGAAGAGCTTGCTGAGTTCGAGAAAATCTTGTAGATTGGAGGGAGGACTAGAGGAGTCTTCGGTTTAAGTAAGTCTTTTTCTTTCTTTATTTTAATTAGAGTTCTTATGATAGTTAGCATGTTTAGGTTTATGTTCTTTGCATGTTTTATGAGTTTTTATGCTTAGAATATATAGTAACATGCCTAGGCTTATAGAATAATCAAAACAAATGGGTCTTGGGCAAAGGGATAGCGGCCTCATAATTTTTAATTTTCCGCTGCGCACTCGCGGCTGCTTCCCAACAATGGTATCAGGGCGCCATTTTTGTTTTGATTAGTTCTCTCTCATTTGAACTCGAAATTGGGTGTGTAAAAGCTCGTTGGAAAGATAACACCCTGAACCTACTTTAGGCACAAGTTGTGCATGATTTGGTTAAGATTTTAATTGTGAAATTGTATTTAAAGTTCACGGATCTGTAAAAAAATGTGAATAGTAAATTTATTTGATTAAAAAAAATGCAATATCATAATTAAATATTAATCAAAGTTATTTAATGCCTAAAATAATTCCAACATATTAAAACTCATATGCTTGATGATTCTATGTATGATTAGAATTGGCATGATTATTATAGGGTGCAAGCATCTATAGAGTTTCTAAGGAAATAGAGAGTGTATTGCTTATCCCTTAGCTAAGTAATTATTCCGTGATGAACTTAGAGATTTATTACCTTTAAGACTAATAAATATAAATCAATTGTTTATAATAAAAGACATTATAAAAGATACAAGTGGGGTGAGACCAAGGCGTTAATAAAACTTTCCAAACTAAAGTTAATTTAACCGAAGGTATTATTAAAGTTAGATAATGATTTGGTGTCTTCCTTCACTGACTACGTTTTTTATAGTCAAAAGGAAAAATTGTGAAGACATCTAGATAATCATTTACTCAAAGCTTACCTTAAAGCATATTTAAAGTGTTGGACTAATTTGGAGGATCTATTGTTTATTCTTGTCACCAAGGCAATAAGAGCCTAAGAGGTACGGGTATTTAAGATAGTTCGCTCCACCCTCCCTCTGGGGAATTTTCAATGGAGGAATCCATTTGACAGTTATTCACTTAAACTTGTTAAAATCCTCAATAATAATTTAAGTCTAAAATTTGCCTCCCTTTGTAAAGTATAGACCCAAAGGGCTTAAACCGTATTGGCAGGACTAGGCTTTACCAGACTAACCAACACCAATTTGTCCTTAAATCGTACTATTGACAATGGTTTGACTTTTCTGAGTCATAAGACGCAGTGACCCTTAGGCGTGGTCTTATAATTTAGTGGCAAAGATTGGGTGTCCACAAGGACTACCATAAGCTATGGCATGTTTGATTGTCCAACCCAATGATCAAGGAATTGTGATTTATATCATAAATTGTTTGGGAACCTACCTAATTATCGTATTTTATAAAGACCGGCCCTAGTCAGAGTTGTGAAATGATGATAATGAGATCCTTGTCCACACGAAATCCATCATATTGGGGTTGATGCGATTTGCTTAAAATTTTAAAATAATTGGGTGGGAGCAACTTCTTAATATTAAAAGCCCATGTTATTATTGTTGGTTTCTACGGTCTAACCGGGACCGATTAAAGCAATGAAAACTCATTTACGAATACTCAAAGAAGTTGCGAATACTTACAATGATCGGTTGAGCGATGCGACGAAGAACAAAGCTTTTTAAGCCCTTTGATGCTCACGGTTTTGACAGGTTTTGAGCTCCAAAAATTCGGCCATGGAAGTCTTCAAGCTCCAAGCTTTGAGTTGTGATTCCATGCTCATGGGTGCGGTTCCCTATCACCTTCGCAAGACTCCTAAAGCGTGCTAGCACTCTAGAAATTTTGCCGCAAAATTTCCTTTCCTTCTCCTTCAACTCACGGTGAAACCAGAAAGTTTTAGGAAGAAAATGGCCTATGGCCGAGAGAGATAATGAGAAGAGTGAAGAGATGAAGATGTGTTATGTTTTTGGTTTTGTGTATATCATACACTTAAGTGATTTTCCTAAAATCAAAATACCAAAAATGCTTTCTAAAAGTCAAGCCATTTAAAGCCACAACCACTTCCATCAACTATTCACATCAAAAGGACTACACATCACATCACTCAAAGTGACAAGTGATTTGATGCTTGATGCGACTAGTGATTTGACGCTTGATGTGACTTGTGGGCCGCACTTAAATTCGCAATGCGAGTGCGCCCGTAAACACTCCCGGGCTCGGGTTCATTAATTCCAAATTAACGAATTTTCCATTGCGACGTAATTAAATAATTATGCCTAGCAAAATCACTATTCACATCGCTAACGAATTAATTCTAAATTAACTCGTTTGCCCGAATTAAAATCCAATTTCAATTCCGTGTCAAAATCCATTTCGTTTAATATATCAAATAGATTAATTTATGGATTAATTCCAAATTAATCGTTCTCTCTCTTTAATTAATATTTTATCCCAGATAAAATATCTCCGTAATTAATCCCAGATTAATTTTCTCTCTCATCTAATTAATCCCAGATTAATAAAATGCGAGTCATACGTCATCGGTGAATCTTCGGGAAGCGACCCATGAGATCCCCGGATATGTTGGAAGTAAATCCGGTCGTCGGACTATCCAAACACGTAAGTACCTAGTACTACGTTTTTACCGATTTACAAGACAAGGTTGGCTTCTAGCAAAACGCAATGCCTACCCAATTTTCCGGAAATATCCTTACAGGAATATGTGATCTATATCAGGCGTAGTATACATAGTATTGCGTATTTCGATCCAGTATCGGATGTCACATGCTAGGCTTGGGGCTGGAATTATGGCTGCCCCGTACAAAGCACATATCGGATCTCTGGTAACTAGTCTCTATAATCGGATATACATGACCTAGTCATAATATCCCGATAGCTGTAGCATATAAGAGAGCAAGTTTCGTATCCTACGTGACCATCATCTCCACTATGACTGGAGTGATACTTCCATCTTGACATCACACCCAACACACTACGATTCTCAATATACCCAGCAGAGGCGTACACAGAACCTGTTAAAGCCCTGGATGACCAAAACCAAAGTATATTGATTGTCGCAAGTATTAGCGGTGCAAGTCTCAGGTTTAGACCAAATACACCTACCCTGATTCGGACTTCCATAGACAAATAGTCATACTACCAATGGAATTCCGAGGGGTCTTCCACAGCGAAGCTGTTTCCGTACCATCGGTAAACACAACCTCCTATTACATTTGCATGAGTATCCTATACCCAAATATATGAGAACTATGTTGTTATGCCCTCAGAACGCGCACAAGTGTAATACTACGCATTATCGATGTCCAATCTCGATAATACTCTGACTAGGGATATTTAATTATTAAACCTTCGTGGATTGATACTATCTCATATCATCTCAATCCAGGAACTAATCATATGGACCTTTCATCATTTATACATCTTGGTGATCTAATCACAAATGATAAAAGAGCAATTTCCTTTGTCACATAGTTAATTTGTACAACAACACCATGATCTGTACAAATAGTGATGATATGGGTCATAACTGTCCAACAATCTCCAACTTGGCCTATAACCAGTCACTCAAGTGTCCTACACCTGAACTATGTACGGTTCGCTCAAACTGCTGAGGAAAGGCTTTCGTCAGCGAATTTGCATGATTATCATCTGATGCGATTTATATGATCATCACATCGCCACGTTGTATGATCCAAACGAATTAGATGAATAGTCGAAGTATGTATCTGGATCGTTGATGAGACCATTAATTCTTTAGCCTGCGCTGTAGCCTAGCTCAGCTGCTAACAGAACTATATCTAATCTAATTAGATTATTTATCGACCCAAAAGGATTCTATTGCTGCCTCGGCTGCAGCAATAATCCACTATTGTTGTTTATTCGGTAACGGTATCTTGCTTGGAAGATTTCCAACTCACTATTCCGTTATTCAAACTGTAAAGTACCGTTGTTACGACTTATAGTCGTTATCGGTTAGGAAACTTGCAGCAGTGAACCTAGTCACTTCAAGTTCTCCTTCTCCATAGTATAAGACAGCATCCTTAGTTCCTCTAAGATACTCAAGGATGTTCTTAACATCAATCCAGTGACTATCACTTGGATTGGCCTGATTGTGACTCCATATGCTCAAAGCGTATGAGACACCAGGTCGCGTACATCTTTCAATGTACAATTTCTCGGAGAGTATCAACAACTTTAAATCTATCCCAATAGATCTTTATTCCTAGAATAAAGGTTGTTTCTCCCAAGAATTCTACGGAGAATTTTCATGAAAGACAAGCTTTCACCGATTGTATTTGGGAATATCATTTCCAAGAAATGATATATTATCATTATTTATAGGACAGTCACTTTCAGTGCGCTCCTACTAACCTCCTTATATATACACAAGAATCATATTCGTTTTGAATTAAATCATACACCATTATGATTACATCAAAACGATAATTCCAAGAACGTAATGCTTGCTTCAATCCATACATGGATCAAATTAACTTGCAAACCTTGTTTGCTAGTTTTGGGTACGACAAAACCGTCAGGATGTTGTAAACATCCTCCAACAAGTTTCCTTTTAAGGAAAGCGATTTTGACGTTCAACTGTCATATTTCATAAATGAAACATGCAGCATTAGCAAGCATTATCCAAATGGATTTACCGTGGCAGCAGGTAAAAGGTTTCATCGTAATCAACACAATGTTGATAACGATACCTTTCCGCTATAAGCCTAGCTTTGTACGTTGGTATGTTGCCATCCACGTATGTCTTCCTTGAAGACTTATATAGTACCAGTAGGCACAATGCCTCGCGGTACATCAACTAGTATCCAAACATAGTTGGTTTACATGGAATCTATTTCGGATATCATGGCACTTTGCCATAATAGGGAGTCGATACCTTGTATCACTTCCTCATACATAGTCAGTTCGTATTTCTCAATAAGATTGACATCTTTATGAGGTGAGATCATAAACCTATACCCCAAGTTGTTTTCTGACTCTCTCCGACTTACGTAGTTCTTGTGTATTTAAAGATTATTGCTATAGTTTCATCCTTGATGAACTATTTGTGTTCCATTAAGGACCCGTTGCCTAGAACAGTATTACTCCGATTTTCATCGAGTTTTACTTTCCTCCCACTTACCACTGCATATAGGTATTCCTCTTAGGAAAACCACATGGTGAGCAACAATTAAATTGTTCTTTTGTGAGTTGTATAATACTATACTTATGTTTCCCTAGGATAACCTACAATTGGCACTTATCCGATTTGGGTTTTAGTTTGGTATCATCCAAACACATGCCCAGCATACCCAAATCTTCAGGAATGAGAAACCCGATTTCTTTCATGTTCAAATCTAATATGAAGTCTGTCAAACAGATTTTTATGGAACCTTATTCAAAATAAGTTCTATACTATTTAAAGCTTATCCGTTGAAGGAAATGGTAGCTCAGAGTGACTCATGATTAACCTTATCATGTCCAACAAAATTTGGTTTCTCCGTTCAGACACACTGTCAAACTGACGTGTTCCGGGAGGAGTCCTCATTGAAAGAATACCATACTCTTTCAAGTATATGAGAAACTTATTGCTTAAGTATTTTCATCATGGTCTAACCGTGATGGTTTAATACTTTAGCCAATCTGTTTGTCTATTTCGTGTTGAAACTATAAAATTTTCCGATTTGTGTTTCAAAAGAAAGACATAACCATAACGCGATGCCACATCCGTAAAGGTCATGAAATATTAATATCCACCTCTAGCCTAGCTAGCTATGGGCCCACCTACGTCACTATGAACAAGGGCTAACAGATCGGTGGCATTTGCACTTTTACCAAGTAAATATTATTTTAGGCATTTTGCCCAATAAACTAGATTTGTAGACTTTATTTGATTAGAATCAAATTTGTCCTAGTACCCACTCTTCAAAAGTGTGGATATACGAGTCTTGTTTAATTGTGTCACAGACAACAATGCTGTTGGACAAAATGACCCATAGCGTCACTATTTGTACAGATCACGGTGTTGTTGTACAAATTAACTATGTGACAAGGAAATTGAACTCTCATCATTTGTGATTAAATCACCATAGATATATAAATGAAGAGAGGTCCATATGATTAGTTCCTGGATTGAGATGATATGAGACAGTATCAGTCCACGAAAGATTAATCATTAATATTCCCTAGCCGGAGTATTATCGAGACAGGACATCAATAATGCGGAATAGGCTAGTATTGCACTTGTGCGCGTTGTGAGGGCACAACGGCATAGTTCTCATATATATAAGTATTGGATACTTATGCAAGTGCGATAGGAGGTCGTGTTTCACCGATGGTACGGGAAACAGCTTCGCTCTGGATAGACCCCTCGGAATCCCATTGGTATTATGACTATGTGTCTATGGGAGGCCGAAATCAAGGTAGGTTGTATAGTCTTAACCTGAGACTTGCATCGCTAATACTTACGATAATCGATAGACTTTAGTCTTGGTGGTACAGGGCTTTAACCGGTTCTGCGTACCACTTCTGGGTTTATCAGAGAGTCGTAGTGTATTGGGTGTGATGTCAAGACGGAAGTATCACTTCAGTCATATGGAGATGATGTCACGCAGGATATGGTATTAGTGCTCTTAAGTGTTGCGCAACCAATCAGGATATTGTGAACTAGGTCATGAATATCCGATTATAGAGACTAGTTACCAGAGATCCGACATGTGTTTCGGAGGGCAGACACTTATCCAGCTCCAGCCCTAGCACGTGACTATCCGATACTGGGCCGATATACACAATACTACGGTATACTACGCTTGATACAGATATATATATTCGTGTAAGAATTTTCTGGAGAATTGGGTAGGCATGGCGCTTTGCTAGAAGCCAACCTTGTCTTGTAAATCGGTATAAACGTAGTACGAGGTACTTACGTGTTCGGATTATCCGACGACCGTATTACTGCCCAACATATCCGGAGATCTCATGGGTCGCTTCCTGAAGATTCACCGATGATGTATAACTCGCACTTAATTAATCTGGGATTAATTAGAAGAGAGAGAAAATTAATCTGGGATTAATTGCGGAGATATTTTATCTGGGATAAAATATTAATTAAAGAGAGAGAACGATAATTTGGAATTAATCGATAAATAAATATATTCGATATATTATAAGAAATTGGATTTCGACGCGGAATTAATTAGATTTTTAATTCGGGCGAACGAATTAATTAGAATTAATTCGTTAGCGACGTGAATAGTGATTTAGTTAGGCGTAATCATTTAATTACGACGCGACGGAAAATTCATTTATTTGGAATTAGCGAACCCGAGCCCGAGAGTGATTGCGAGCGCATTCGCATTTCGAATTCGAGCGCGGCACGCAAGTCACATCAAGCGTCAAATCGTTAGTCACATCATGCGTCAAATCAATTGTCACTTTGAGTGATGTGACTTGACAACATGTCACTTTATTAAAGTGATGTGATGTGACTTAAAGTAAAAAGTAGAAGTGATATCTTGTTGGAAAAAGCATTAATAAACTTTACTTTTTGACTTTGATCTATATATATGAAAATGATTTATATATTTGTTTTTGTTTTTGGAAAAAAGATAAATATATAAACCAAAAATCATTTTCTCTCTCTCTCTCACCCATTCACGCACTTCTCCTTCCACCTCTCTTTTCATTTCTTCCCCTCTCACGGCTTCAAGCAGATTCTTCACAAAAATTTCTGGTTTGACCGAAATTTTGAGAAGCAAATGAAGAAAAGTAGTGCTAGCACACACATGGGTTATATTATGGTGATAGGGAAACGAATTTGTGAGCTTGGAATTCCTTTTGGAAGCTTGAAGCTTGGAGCTTCAATGGAGGTCATCAATGGCCGAAAACATGGAGGAGACCACCACCACAACGCCGAGCAGTCCCCTGTGCGCAGCTCACTGCCGAGCAGCAACATGCAGTGCGTTTTTGGTCTTGTTCTTCCTAGCATCAAACCCATCAATGTGAGTATGTATTCCGCCTTACTCCTTTGTGTATTCAACTCATTTTTATGCATGTTTGTGATCCTTGGGACTTGATTGAAACTCTACAATGGTATCTTGAGCTATTGGTTGCATAAAACGAATTATGGTTCTTGAGCTAAATTTGGGGCTTTTTGATTTAAGCATGATTTTGACAAATTGTTTGTTTAAGAATGCTTGTATATGAATAAATTAGAGTTATATGTAATCAATTTGATGAAAAATTAATTGGATTGATTTTCCCCAATTTGCTTAATGTTGGCCAAAACTTTAATTTGGGTAAACTCCGTTTGAGCATCAATGATTAAATTGTTAGTTTGTTTAGTATAGTATGCTTGAATGAGGTTGAATGATGTTGTGCATAATCAATTTCATGAAATTTGGTTGGATCCATTTTTCCCCAAATTTTGGGCATGACAAATTTGGGTAAACTTGATTTTGAGCATGTTTAATGAAATTGGATGATTTAGAATGCTTGAATGTTGTTTAATTGATGATTGATTAGATCAATTTGATGAAAAGTGTTTGGAACAATTTTCCCCAATTTGCTTGTGATGGCCGAATTTGGCAAGTGCCATAATGTCTTGGTTTT
>SKCR01033982.1:0-41486 GCA_019454045.1 Zanthoxylum bungeanum | reverse complement strand
ATCAAATCATGAGTCGTATTCAATTTATTTAAGAAACAAAACATAAACGAATCTTCATTTAGCCATGACATAATTTGATGTTATAAATTACTGTAATTTATTTACATTAATTCTTCATAAACACGTGTGTATATGAAGTACACAATTAATGAATTTATTAAAAATGTTCACCAAATCTAGACAACACTATTTTTTCGTGGTAATTGAAAATAATCACTGTTGTAAAAAAGGGCCTAGGTGGCCCCCTAGGTGCTAGGCAGTGCCTGACCGTTCTGATTATGCATGAAAACGATTGCTAGGCGGTGTTAGGTAATTAGGCAAGTTTAGGCAGTTCTAAGCGACTGCATAGGCAGATCAAGTGGGTCTAAGCGCCTAGCTTGTCATTCTAGGTGATGCCTAAAAGGCTTAACCTTAGGCGTTCCCCCACCGTACGCCTACTGTCTAATATTGTTTAGAACATTGGAAATAATTTCTCAAACTTAATTAAAAAATAAATAAAAAACTAATAAAAGAAAAACTATAAATGAATCATAAAATAAATAAATGAATCAGTTAGTTCAAATTCATATTGAATTTGTTTAATATACGAATCAAATTGATCCACTAATTAAAAAAAAATCAAAATTTCCAAATTCATATCATTTTTAATTTGAATCGAATTGAATAAATGAATGAATTAATCATAACCCAAATTGACACCCTTACATCTTCTTTAATGCGAATCGAATCGAACAAATAAATGAATCTTGACCCAAATTGCCACCCTTACATCTGATCGATCATCTAGTGATTTAAAATTCATCACACTTGGTAATATGTCTCTACATGACGTGCAATTCTTTTGTACCACCATTATATCATCAACGTGATATAATAAATTAATAAATGTATAACATTTGAAGTTGTAACTACTATTTATTTAGTTTCTTTTGTCTATTTTAACACGTGTTTAAGATATTATTAAATTATTACATGGATGATGTGATATCAGTATTGTATAATATAATTTTTCCTACATGACACATGCAAGCAAGTGTAGAGTATTTATCACAAAAAATTATATTATACAACGGTGAACAATAATCCAATAATACATTATAACACATACTAAATAATAAAAAATAATAATTAAATAACTAATAATTTTATTTAACAGAACTACATAACTTTACATAAGTGGACCCAGCTTCGCTGGCATTGGCATTGGCATTTCTGCAACTCAACAATAATTTAACACCCCAACCTTTTATTGTCATTCATTCACATAACAGAAGTCAGAAACCCTAACAAAATCTCATTCTCAAACTCCTCCATTTTTCTTATCATTTTTCATGGAGAAGAAGACACATACTACAATATTAAACCGAACAGCAATCACCAATACCAACCAAAAATCTCAGATGAGCCCACATCATGAAAATGCAGCCAGTAGTACTTCTTGTAGACGTAAAACTGATCACCGGAGGAAGAGAACAAGAGACAACAACATCAGAGCCGTTCGTCATCAGCAGAAGGAGGAGGTTAATGTGATGAGCGGTGGTGATGATCAGAATATTAATAAGGAAGAGTTGGAGAGAAAGATTGTGGCATTGCAGAGGATTGTGCCCGGAGGAGAAACGCTGGGAGTTGACAAGTTGTTTGAAGAGACGGCTGATTATATTTTGGCTTTGCAATGTAAGATTAAAGCCATGAAAGTTCTTACTAATTTTCTTGAAGGCTTGGAGAAGGAGAAGAGGATTTTTTGAGCTTGATCAATCTTAGATCATGCAGTGGCGGAATCAGTATTTTGGTTTAACGGGACTGGGATAAAAAAAACTACAAACCTATAAGGATGTTAGGATCAAATATCTATAATCTTCAGCTGATGATATGGATGATTATGAGATCAATGATTTCTGATATAACATAATGATGTCAAATGATTCATGTAATCGACTCGTCTAATTGGTAAAAAATATGGTTTGATTTGGTTTAGTTTGATTTTTTTTTTTAGTTTGCAATGTTGGGAACAAAAGTATTCTATTTTCTTATTATTATTTTTTTTGGCTTAAAATATTTAATTTGATAATGCAACATTTGAAACAGGAAAGGATGGTTAAATAGTTGTAGTTTGTACTTTGTAGAATGTTTAAAGGAAAGGATTTTTCAGATATTAATGTAATATATGATTTTCAGATATTTCTTCGATTGAATTACACTTGGGTTAATTGTTTATATTTATTGTATTTATTAATAAAATCAATTACATTTAAAATTGAAATTACCTACAAATCTTACAACAATATTTTGGGTGAATTTGGTAATTAAAAATAAATATGAAATTTAAATTCTTAACAATTTTAAGCTATTGTTAGAGCAAGTTTTACCAAATATCACAATCAATATGTTCAAAACTATAACAATGACAAAGTAAATAAGTTAAGGGAAGATAAATAAAAAATCGATTTTATAGTGATTCGGCCAAAATTCTTGCCTATGTCACTTCTCTTCAAGCTCTCTTGAAGGTTCTACTAAGTTCAATGAAGGGTGTTGATGATCGTCGTCAGGACGAGCTTGAGCTTCTTCTTTCCCATTCTCATGCTCGGTATAATGTCATCAGCCAAGTGAATACTGTCAAGTGTTATCGCCTTTGTTGGGAGGACCGCGTCAGTGATTTTGCTGATAGAACCTACCGGGGAGGTTTGGATGAAAGCGTCATTGCTGCGGGGGTTGCGGATCAAAACTACGATCCATACCATTATATCCAATGTAAGGGTCTCATAATCAGGTTTTACGAAGATTTGGGGGATGTGGCTAACATCCAGGTTTCCAAGATGTTGCGGAATCTTTGGCGACTGCCACACTTCTTCATATTGATCCAGACCTCCGACTGGTCCGTTCGGGGATTGTTTCCCATCATGGTGTTTATGTCTTGATGATTTTAAATTTATTTAAAATTTAAATTGTATTAGAGTAAAATATTATTTTTCCTAAAAAAAAGTTAGATTCAATAGTTATTGGTGTTTTAAGTAATTCAAGATAGGATTTGTCGGTTCGTATATGTACCATAAGGGGTTTATGTATCCATATGAGTAAGTCACGATTCTTAATACTTTGGCCAAAGTCGATCCTAGGGTTGATCGTATATGTCAAAAATGGTGCTCTGGTAAATTGTGAATAATCGTAGACAGGTCGACAATATGATATGTTCTTCTCGGAAACTTGACAGTGTAATTTATATTTCCTAAGCATAACTCGGATAGCCTACGACAGATTTCGTATAGACAAACATATTCATTGTCAGATTCGGAGAACATATCACAAACTCTTTACAAATAATCACTTTCTATATCAGATACAATAATCCACTCATACATGAACAAATCTTTCTGAAATCATAAATTTTTGAAAATCGAAATCATCAAACTATTGGGTGTCCATTATCTGATCGCGTGTAAAGACCGGACAATGTCTGAACATGACCATGTCGACAAATGATAGTGGGTCACTATTCTCTAATGGTTGAAAATAATTAAGATACACGTCACTAACTGATTGGATGGTCATATAAGACTTATCCTCAAAAAAAATTTCTTGAAAAATGTAGAAGCTCATTATATTATTTTATATACATATGTTACCACCAACTTCATTTATTATTTCACTTTATCTTTTTCTCCTTTTTTTATTCTTTCTCATTCTCCTTCTACTACTACTTTTTAAGTTTTTAAGTTTTTTTTGGAAATATTAAAAATCTTACCGTCAAACCACTCGATCTGGGTTTAAGCGGAGCAGGTAAAATCAAAGGCTGTCTTAAGCTCTTACAAGAAACATGATGGAGTTGGTGCTTGGAGTGCCAATCTGATTTGTATATTTTATTAATTCATTAATAAAATAACTATATTTTTCATTTCATACCTCATTAATGGTATTGTCTAAGCGTAGTAGATTGATGTAAAGATATGCTAAGAATGACATCGACCTTAGAATAGTCTCGACACTAGGTGTAAACTATTATAAAAGTAAATATTCCTAGTCGTTGGTTTTGGAATACAGTCGAATTTCTATAACCTAGAAGACTAACACATTTCGTATATTGGAATTGGAGTTTCTATGATTTAACCCGATGTACTATGAGTTTTGGAAACTCTTATAGACAAGTGGGTATTCGTTGAAGCGAATACTGAATGACTCACAGGTAATTCCTAATGGTTAGATGTACACACCACCGTCAATAGGAATCTCCTCGAGTCGAGTAGCATATGTAATCCTTTGACTATATGATATCATTGATTTTGTGTGAGATCCTCCACAATTAGATGTCGTGTATATCAGAAACCTTTCATGGTCTGGCCTCTAGATGTTCGTTGGGTGTGGACTGATGCACTCAATAATCAAGTGTGAAGCAAGATAGGATCTGTCGGCCCGTATGTGTACCATAAGGGGTTTAGGTATCCATATGAGTAAAGTTATGATTCTTAAAGACTTTGGCCAAAGCTGATCACCTAGGGTGGATCACATCAGTTGTAAAGAATCGTGGACATGTCGACATGAGATGTGCGCCATGAAAACTTGACGGTATATTCTATGTTTCCTAACCACAATTCAAATAGCGTACGGCGGAGGGATTGTTAAACATATGTGATAATCTTGACTTGTATAGTTCAGAAATATCGTTTGTGTTCTTCACGAATTCGGAGGTGGTCGAATTGCGTACATATTAGATAGGCTTATATGACGAACGTATCTGAACTTAGAGAGTCCCAATATGAAGTGTACTCGTTGAGCACTTGGGTAGCCGATTAATTTTGATAAAAGATAATAATCGATATTATAATTATCAACTAAGATAATCAAGTGTTATTGGATAATATTGATTATTTACTTTGACCTAATTGGATTAATTTGATTAATTCAATAATTACATAAACGCTTAATTGTAAAATCATAATTATCTCTACCATTTGAGGATATTATGGTAATTGTAAGTATATAATAATAAGTGGTTTTGGCTTGATTTAATTGGATTAAATCAAAGTGGAAAACATATAACTAATTCATTTCCTAATCATTGGCTTGATTTAATTGGATTATATCAAAGTGGGAGATAATTGAGATTAGTCACACTTAATTATACATATTTGGATAAATTAGATTAATCCCACTTAAAAGTTGATTACAACTTTTATTAATTAAAAATTGTCCAAGTTTTGCTATAAATAGCAAGCTTTAGGAATGTTTTAATTACACAAGAAAACTAATAAGCATAAGCAAATTCTTGAGAGATTAACCTAAGTTAGAGAAGTGTTTAGAAAAACTTGTGAGGTCTCTACAACATTTCATCTAGAAGAAATCAAGATTGGATCTTGAAGTGAAGCATGGAAGCATTGGAAACAAGATTGGATCTTGAATTCAAGCTTGCACACCTTGGAGGTTCTCTAACAATTTCAACAAAGGAGAAATAGATTTGATCTTGCATCAAGTTTACTAGGTAATGTTTGATCTTCTCTAAAGCTATGTTCATTTGTGTATTAGATGCATGATCACATAACTTAATGTTGAAATAAGGCTAATCAATTGTGTTAGGATACTTTAGAAGTATAAACACAACATGCTTATAATTTAGGTCAAAGATGTTCATATTGGACATGAAAAATTATTAAGAGTTTGGAACTCTAAATTAAAGCTTAGAGCTATGGCTACCATTCTAGAATCATTTGACCACTTTTAAGTGACCTAAAATTGTTCATGAGATATTTCTTATTGGGATTCTATTTTGGGTTGTAATTTGATTCAAAAATACGCATATATAATTTATATATGTTTATTTTATAATAAGTGTTGTGGTTATTTTGAAATTAAAATGTTTTGGGTAATTTTAAAGTGTTTTAAAG
Source organism: Zanthoxylum bungeanum (assembly GCA_019454045.1). Classification (NCBI taxonomy): domain Eukaryota; kingdom Viridiplantae; phylum Streptophyta; class Magnoliopsida; order Sapindales; family Rutaceae; genus Zanthoxylum; species Zanthoxylum bungeanum. The sequence goes on along the minus strand of SKCR01033982.1, from coordinate 35,613 downwards.
GTTTTATTTTTAGAAAAAAAATTTTAAAAATTGGCAACAATATTTTCCCGATAGGGAGGCGCTGTAGTACCATTACTTGGCGCCGCAGCGCCCCATGCTGCTACATGCAGTGAGCTGCTGAGCTGCATGCAGCGTGTGCTGCATGCATCACGTGTTGCAAGTGCACTAAGTGCACACGGGTCCGAAAATTTTGAAATTTTATCCGATTTTTTTCTCAGATGATTTTTTCAGATCCATATTTATTTATGGTTTTCCTTAAAACACTTGAAAAATAAAAATACACCCATGCTAGATATCTACGGGTTAGACCCACTTCCGCTGCGCGGGACACCGATACGACCCTAGGGGTTCCACAACTACCCCAACAAAACGCACCCATTGAATTCGAATCCAAGACTTGAAGGCCATATCCTGAGCCCCTACACCACCAAACCACGTCACTTGAGGGACAGTTTCTATGTTTTCATTTTATAACCGATATGTCTTTGATCAGAGGCTCCTCTCTAACCTTTACACAAATCCACCCTTAAGAGTATACATCACTCACCAAAAGAGATTTCACACACAGGTGTTTGAATAAAGAAGAATTTTTGTTTACAATACTATTTAAGAACTCACTAATAAATACAAAGATTGAAGAGTGAGTGTGCTACCCAAATATACCTAAGCTTAATAAGATGTATATAAAGATATATGTAATGAGCTTATGAAATTATCAAGAAGGTTTTATATTTCTCTCGGTTTTTACTTTTAAGAAAATGTTAGAAAAATATAAGAACTAAGCAAAAATGAAACATGGTCTTGAAAAATCCAAGCAGACCCAACTCTTTATGCATAGATCGATATTTCAGTCTATAGGTACCAATATGTAGGTGTTGATTTCAAACGGCTACTGAATAATTACCGTTGAGCATTAAATCCATCTTAAACACTAGATTACTGACCGGTATAGATACCAGTATGATTTCATGCCGGTTCCAAAGAGCTAACAAATTTCCAGTGTCACCAATATGAATATCGGTATGTATACCGGTATGTATCATGTCAGTTCTAAAGGCTTGACAAAATGAAAGCTCATCGATATGAATATCGGTATGAAGTAGCCTGATTCCAGAAGCTATGCAATCATGTCATAAAGACCTATATAAAGCTGTCTAGTTTCAGAGGACATGCAAAGTGAGTCCAAGACACTGGCATGTCAGTATCAGGGACTAGTATATCGGTCTCAGTTCATAAAACTGAGAATGTACAGTTCAAAATATTTATGTACTTGACCCTAAGATTTATATGAGCATGGATGAATCCTATGAGCTTAAAAATACTTGAATTTAAACTCACTTACATTGAGAGTCTTAAGTTATAAGATCTTGCATTGCCACTTCTTTATTGAGCTTTGTCTTTATGCCCATTTTATTTCGAAGCCTTTTTATGTTGCGTTATAAATGTGCGTCGAAATCATTGAGTGTTGCATCATCAAAATCGTTCATTTAGTATTATGTCTCTTACAATCTTCCTCTTTTTAATGATGATGTTTGTGTAGAACTAAGGTAATCAGATAGCCATAGGGAAGAAATTATTGTGGATGAGAGCGGGCGATTTGCATATACTGGCTGACGAGATACACCATATCTATGGGAATACCAAGCCCTAAAACACCCAAAACCCATATATCTAAGAGATTGACTGCATCAATGTGCCTCTTGCGAGGCAAAAGAATAGATTGAATAACTTCAGTGAAAACTTGCATGTCAAAGCCTAAGTCAATCTTTTTAAGAACATGAATGCTCGAAAAAAGACGAGGGACAAGATAGTCTATTTAAACAAACTCCATCACTTGAGTTTTATAAATTCCCACATGGTGACGAAATTGCTTGTGGGCGTAGGCACAAACGGAGTGAGAAAGAGTAGTACGGAGGAATGGGTTAATAAATGTAGGGAAACAGTAAAAGAAACTCCGTTGACCTCAGTCTTAAATGTTCCATGAGTACCGATGGGAAATTTCATGTTTGAGTAAAATACTCTAACAAGATTATGGTAGATTGGGTCATAAATTTGAAATAAATATCCTAACTAATTATTATTAAAAAATTTAAAACACAAAAAACTCAGCTAATTCATCGATGTCACAATAAAATGGTTTTGAAAGCACATTTTTTTTTACATTCCCACTGTAAATACAAATTTCTTCAGCATTTTAAAATAACGATTGGGATAAAAAAACTGGATCCATTTTGAAAGATGATAGTTAAAGTTGAATTTTGGGCCAAAATTGGCTTGATTTGGGGTTTTGTAAAAACAGTGAAATTAATGCACAATGATGAATGAGATAGGTTTTAAACGTGCCATAAGATGATTTAAAACAATAAATTTTAACAAAAAAATATAAATCAAGACCGAATCTAAGATATTTATAACCTAGGATTTCTAAGAGCAGAAACCTAAGATTCTAATGATCTAAGAGTAATAAACACGATTAATAAGTAAAATCGAGTAAGGAAAACACAAAATTACCATATGAGATGATTGAAGCTCGAGTTGAGAGGAAATGATGAGGCTTGGAGTGATTTAGAGGTGTAAACGATTGAAGAGATGCGTTTTGGGTTTTAAAACACTAAGACCGATATACGGTTGTCTAAAACCAGATAACTTTATACCGATCTCCATATTGGTATTCATGACCTGATTACATAGCTTCTGGAATCGGACTACTTCATACCGGTATTCATACCAGTGAGCCTGCATTTTGTCAAGGCTCTAGAACCGGCATGATACATACTAGTATACATAATAGAATCCATATCGGTGAGACTGTAAATTTGTTAGCTCTCTGGGATCAGCATGAAATTATACTCATTTTTTTATCGATTAACCGGACCAGACTCACGACTACTTCCTGGTTCCACCAGTCTGACCAGCCGGTCCGGTTCAATTTTCAAAACAATGATGATAATTACGACCTTGTTATCATAGTGAGTTCGAGTCTTTGTGAGGTTTATTTCAATACATTATTTTTTAAAATTTAGATAATGATAAATATATCACGAATTAGAGGTGGACACCGGTCCGGTTCGATTCCGAACTGGCCGGTTCCCGGTTCCATACTTATATTCTCGGTTTCTAGTTCCATTCCGTTTTTCATTTTAAAAATGATTTAAAAAAAAAAAAACGGCTCCACCGTAGAACCACTGTAACCGTCCAATTCCAATGGTTCTTTTCGGTTCGGTCAGGGGTGAACCCTAACCGAACCGAAAAATTTCAGTTTCGGTTCCGAACAGGAACCGTAGACACCTCTATCACAAATTATTAATAAGAGTATAATTTTTAGTTAATGTTTCACATATTTATAAGTTTTATTATAAATGTATGTATCTAGACTTTCACTAAATTTGAAAATGTAACATATCTGTAAATTGTAATAATAAAAGAAAAAATTGCAGAGATATTAAATTAATGTGTATGAAATGAGAAGATGCGCTTGACATTTTTTTTTAATAAGTAAGCCTATTTAATATGTGATTTTCAATCATTATAATATTCTTACATTTTTCAATAAGTAAGTTATCTTAATTAACATCATTAAAAATAGAGTTAATTATAGATAAAAGACAATTATTTCCTTGTTTTTTTTTTCATAAATTAACCATACTTTATAAATCATAATATAAAAATATTATATTACCACAAGTTCATTACTAGTCAAAACATGAAATTAATTCATATTTATTAATAGAGTTTGCATGTTTAATGGTTTAAATTGCATGTTTAATGCTAAAAATAACATGTTTGTACCCAAGGATATCAAATATCATTGGATACTATAGTAGTCGCCATATATAGAGAGCATAAAGTTCATGACATTTTAATTAATTTAGTTTTTTTTTTCACTTTTTATTTATATACATGTTTTATAAAGAAAAAAATGTGTCTAATGTGTCTAGACAGCTCATAAAAATTATTCTTTAAAAATGCAAACTTTACATTACTTGGATAATTATATAATGAAACATCACTTTAGTAATAAAATTTAACGAACCACATACTCGCTTTTTTTTAAAACTCACAACATAATTAACCAAACACTCATGTATTTTTTCACTACAAGAAAAAAAAAACCTTTATGTTGGGGCGAATGTGGAACCCCTAAGGTTCGATAGGTAACCCGCGTAGCGAAAATGGGTATAACCTATGGATGTAGAGCATGCGTGTATTTTTAACTAATGTAATAGAATATTATATTCCGTTATGATTCCATAGGAAAAAATCCAAGACAAATCGAAGTCCGAAAAACTCTGAAACGGAGAAAATTAAGTTTTAGCATGCACGGACGTTGCGACATGCAAGTGCGAGAGCATCAACTCTCGGCGCCTCGCGTCGCTAATGCTTCAGCGTAGCAACGTCCAAGTGGGAGAGGTCTAAGTCGCGTCGCGTAAGGGTGCACATTGTGATGCCCGTAACTCCGAGAGTTGCGTGTCGCAACATCAGGGATGGCGTGTCGTGACGGTCACATGCTGAAAATGTTGACATAGAGCATATTCAACTTGAATCCAATCCAAAGCACTTCCAACTTTCTTCAAACACTGTCATACACCCAAAATCCAATTTTAACATCAAAACCAACATGCAATCACATGTTATTGAACAAAATCATGTTTATATAAAAAAAATATCAAATGTTTTACAAAAATATAAATATATTCTTAAATACATATATGCATAAGATTAAATCTAAAATACCAACCAAATAAGAATCCCACAAAGAAGCAACCCATGAACAATTCTAGGTTACTCAAATGTGGTCAAGTGATTCTAGAATGGTAATCATAGCTCCAAGTTTTCATCTAGAATTCTAAACTCCAATTGTGTTATATGTCCAACATACACAAATTTTACCTAATCATAAGTATATTGTGTTTATGCTATCAAAGCATCTAAACACAAACATGCCCCCAAGGGGTGTGGCTTGGTGGTGAAGGGTCCAGAATCTCACCTTGAGGTTCTGGGTTCGAATCCAGGGGGTGCAACTTCTTGTAAGAGCCTGGGGCAGCCGGGGGTTTTACCTGCGCCGCGGCCCAGAATGGGTGGTTTGGTGGCGGGGTTTCCAACGATTTCAAAAAAAAAAAAAAAAAAATCTAAACACAAACCTCTAACTATGTGTCAACCTTTTAAGCTGTGTTATTATGCATCAAATACATAATACATCACAATATATTTTTTTAAAGATCACAAATCATTAATAAAAACATAGCTCATTAGAGAATATCAAAACTTACCTAGTAAACTTGGATGAAATATTAAATCTCTGTCCCCAAGGGGCGTGGCTTGGTGGTGTAGGGCTCAGGATCTCACATTGAGGTCCTGTGTTTGAATCCAGAGAGTGCGTTTTTTGTAAGAGCCTAGGACAGCCGGGGGTTTTACCTGCTCCACTTAAGCCCGAAATAGATGGTTTGGCTGTAGGGTTTTCAACGATTTCAAAAAAAAAAATCTTCTAAGATAAAAAATGTAGATAACTTACAAAACTTCTCTCACACTTGTTTTCTCTTGGTTGAAACTTAATCAATAGAATTGCACAAAATTAGCTTTTATAATCAAGCTTTGAATTCTTAATTAATAAAAGTTATAATCAACTTTTAGGTGAGTTTAATCTAATTTGTCAAAATATGCATATTAGGTGTAACTAATTAACTTTGTTTAACCACTTGATTAATTTAATTAAATAAAGCCAAAGTCTAGCCACTTAATTAATCCAATTAAATCAAACCAAAGTCTAACCACTTGATTAATCCAATTAAATCAAGATAAATACATATTTTAATGCATATTTTATAATTACCAAAATATCCTCAAATTGTATAGATATTTATGAAATTATAACAAAACCCTTATATAATTTGGATTAATCTATTTAATCCCAATTGGTTAAATAAATAATTAATATTATCCAATAACACTTAATTAATTTGATTGATAATTATAATATCAAATATTATTCATTATCAAACATAAGCAACTACCTGAGTGCTCACCAAATACACTTCATATTGTGGGACTCTCTAAATCCAGACATGTTTGTCATATAAGCCTATCTCATATGTATGTAATTCGGCCACCCCCAAAAATTACGAAACACACGAACAACCTTACTGAACTATACAAATCGAGATCATCACTTATGTTTAAAGATATCTGACATATGTGGCATCAAAGTGTGGAGGATCATACACAAAATCAATGTTATCTCATAGTCAAAGGATTAAATATGTTACTCGACTTGAGGAGATTCCTATTGATCGTGTTGTGTACTTCCAACTATTATGAATCACCTGTGAGTCATTCATATTTTCTCCAACGAATACCCACATGTCTATATGAGCTTCCATTGCTCATTATCTATTAGGTTAAACCATTGTAACTCTAATTCCAATATACGACAAGTGTTAATCTTCTAGGTTATATGAATTCAACCATATTCCAAAACCAGTAATTATAAATAAATACTTTAAGAATAATTTATAATAGTAATATTATCCAAATGATGGACCACTCAATGTCCAGTATTATTGAGTGACTATTCTAAGGTCGATGTCATTCTCATATATATATATATATATATATATATATATATGCACGATAAGACAATGAAATAATAATTACCATTAATAAAATGAAATGAAAATATAATTAATTATTAATAAATAATAAAATATAATGTACAATACATTATTCGGATTGAAGCTCAAAACACCAAATCCAACACTTTAGCGTCCAATCTTTTAGCGTCGCAACATACGGCATCGCAAAAGGTACTTTCACGTCGCCAAATTTTACGAACGCTGAATGTCATGACTTTTAGAGTCACCAAAATTTGGCAACGCGGAAAGTATGATTTAGCATCGCCAATTTAGTGGTGATGCTAAAAAGTCAATAAAAATAGTATTTTTTTTAATTTGACAATTTTGGTGATGCTAAAAACTTGTAACTAGTAGCATCGCCAAATTAAAGTTAATAAAAATCATATATTTTTTTTATTTTCACTTTTAGCGTCGACAATGACGACACTAAAAGTTAAAAATATCGACGCTAAAAGTTAAAAATTTTGGCGCAAATATTTTCACTTAGTGAAGACCTTTAGCAAAGCCAAATTTTGACGACGCTAAAAGTAATATTTTTCTATAAATCTTCATTTTTCTTTCATTTACAATCATTCTCTCTATTTTTCTCTCCATTTCATTTTTATTAGTTTTATTGTTTCATTTTTTCTTTTATATTAACACCTTATATTTTTATTTTATTTTTGTTTGTAGAAAAATAAGATGGAGAGAATGAAAATGAAGATGAAGATCAAGATGGGGAAAGTTAAGATGAAGAAATTGAAGATAAAGATAAAGATGAAGATGAAGATAAAGAACATTAATTTACAGAAGATGAATATGAAGATGAAGATGAAGAATATTATTTTTGTATTTAAACATTTCATATATGTAATTTATCATTTTATTTTTATTTAAAGTAATAAATTTTATAATTTTATATTTAATATCAATAATATTTTTGGTTATAATTTGTTTTTTGATTAATTTTTAATAAATATATTAGAATTTAAGAAAATAAGTTACTATAAATTACAAATAAATTATTACAAATTATAATGAATATTAATTATTTTTTAAGTTTTGACTTTTAGCGTCACCAATTTGGCGGCACTAAAAGTCAATATTTGGCGACACAAAAGTTAAATTTTAGCTTCGCCAAATATTGTTGTCGCTAAAAATTATTTTTAACGTCACCATTGTGATTGGCGACACTAAAGTATTTAGCTTAGGAGTTTTGCGTCGCCTTTTGGCATTACTAAAAGTTTTTGTGTTACTGGACATGACTATTAGTGTCGCCATCCGACGAAGCTAAAGAGTCATATTCTTGTAGTTTTTAATTCAACAACTTATTTCATTTCATCAACTCACCAAAAACGGCTTGTTTCATCCTCCATAACAATACCAAACTGACCATAAATTATAGTAACATTAATTTATCACACATGTTTATAAAATAAAGTAAAGAAATCCACACATTTATGGAGTCATTGTCTAGAGTTATGTTTGGATTGATGGAAGTGGATAGTTTATAATGGAATGTAATCAATTGGAATGAAATGGAACGGAATAGAGAATAACGTACCATAACCTTGTCCGGAAAAAAAATATGAGAGGTTTATAATATAATGTTCTAAAATATTATTTGGTAAATACATACTAATGAAATGTAATATAACAAGATTAGTTTTAAAGACAATTGTGCCCTTTTAAATTATAAAAATAAAACAAGACAGATATATTAATTTTATTTTTCAGGGATAAATCGTGTCTTTTTAAATTATTAAAGTAAAAAAGGACAAATATATTAATGTTATTTTTCAAGGGATAAATGTAATATCTCGAGTTTTCGGAACAGTACGGACGATTCTTGGATTGAAGTTTAGGTCTGGGAATGAGACGATGTTGAGAAATAAGAGTTTAATTATTGAATAATATGTCGGAATATTTAAAGTGGGATCTCGTCAGATTGGAAATCGTGAAGTTAAAAAAGAATCGGCTGCACGATTTTTTAAAACACTGGGGAGTTTTGTTGTTTCTGTTATAAAAATAGCAAACGAATTCTGATTGATCTGATTTTTGAATCGTTAGAAAGGTTTTGCAAAGAAGAACAACTACTCTTTTGAACACTTTTTCAAATTGTGAACAAAAAAGGCTTAATTTTAGGAATTTCCGAAGTATTCCTTGAAGAATGACCAAACTGCAATTTCGTGGGGGCCAAAATATAATTTACAGAAACCTGCTTATATATACTCATATATTTTCCATAATTGCAAAAAGGGCAAAGGTTTCTTTTCCCCCTCATTCGAACCCCTTCATGCATTGTTGAAGTAGCTATTGTGCCGACGGCCAGCTGGCCACTGATGGCCTGCGTGCCGGCTCACCCACCACCCACTAGTGGCCGGACTAAAGTCGCCGAGTTCCTATGAAATAGAGAAGAAGACGCGCGAGTGTGGGTTTTCCAATATCGGCTCATTGCTTCATTTCACGGCTCGAGCCAATGGAGAGTACTATATGGCTGCGGTGTCGGTTTTGTGTAACGGCACTCAGTTTCACATGATTCAAGAAAGAAAATTATGATGAATAGTGACATATTTTCCCGGAAGCTCTGATTCGAATTTCATCGATTCGTACGCATTCGTGGGGGCATAGGGAGTTTACCAGTACCCTTGGAATTTGGTAAAATATCCCGGTAAAAAACTCGATATTTTAGTTTCTCTTTTTATATTCGAATGCTTCCAGTATTTTCGTAGAGTATTGTAGTGACTTGTATTGAATTTCATAAGTTAAAATGTATCGAATTTATGTTATTGGTAGAATCCGGGTGAAATTTGTATGAATTGGATAGATCCGGTGGGAATTATGAGTTTCTAGTTAAATCAATTTCACGTGCTTTTGTGATTTAATGAATATAATGATAGATATGAGTTAATTATAATGATATGATTATTTTTAGATGCTTCAGAATAGTTTCAAAGGGTTTAAGATCATTATGTAGCGTTATCGTAAGCGTTTGCGGAAGATTTTCCAAAAATATGTAACTTGCATATTTAAGCTACTGGATTACCATAGAACATTATATAATGATGTAATTGGGGTATTAGACGTGTTCCGACTGGAACAGGAAAGACCTGAAAAGTTTCGGATTCGTTCATAATATTTTCGGGTTTTTCGGAAGGTTTTCTGAATTTTGGCATGAAACTAAAACTAGTACTATGAATATGTTATATTGGATATATTTTGAGTAATGAGAATAAAATCGTTGGAATCAGACTTGAATTAAGTGTTCCGAGTAGGTTTGAAAGTTTATTATAGTTAAGTCGAGAATTTCGCATATCACCGATTCTAATTATTTATGTCACTTATTTTGACAGATTTGACTATGATCATGAGCATTCACAAGATCATGTAAATATTTTTATGTAGTGAATACTTGATGTATGGTTATTTGTTTGCATTTTTGTTTCATATGAGATATATGTGTGTGTGTGTGTGTGTGTGTGTGTGTGTGTGTGTGTGTGTGTGTGTGTGGTGTGTGTGTGTGTGTGTGTGTGTGTGTGTAGAATTATGTATAGTTTTAGTTGACTAAACCACCACAGGTTTATGTTGGCTGGAGCCACGAGTTTAGGTGATTTGGTACAAATATGTATGAATCTTATGTTATGGATATAAGTACATATGTTAAGCTAAAGTTATATTACTGATGTATAGATGTGTGGCCCAATATAATTAGCGTGGTTTGGTGGAAGTTTTTGCAAAACCTTGTGTTATGAGTGAAATGGTAGAAGTAGGAAGTTGGAATCATGATACTGGAGTGTATTTTGATAATAGTACTTCTCGATGTATTAGTCGTATGCCAATGTTTGATGGATTTGAAATATGTTTTGTGATATACTTGACTTATGAGTATCTGTTTAGAAGTACTGGTTAGGATTATGTTCGGACGACATCCTTTCTATACCTATTTTAAAATAGGTAATGGATCTTTGTTGAGCTTATATGTATAAGCCAGTACACATGTCAGCTTGTGTGTGATGCTCCAGTTTACGCTTTTAGTATATAATTGAAATGTATATTTTCAAATTGTGAATTCTTGTCAACAGATAAAGAGTATGATATGTGTACAAATGTTCTTGATTGGTTGTCATTTGAATGAGTGATTTGTATGTCGTTCTTGAAAAGTATTACCCACAAATGAAAATTTTTGAATCGAGTGAGGGTACTCTTGATTATTCATTTTCGGAAAGAAATTTTTTGAGAAATGATTTGCCTTGTCTGGCTTATATTTTGGTTTCTCGTTATTTGGCTATATGATGTAAAAATGTTTTCGTTAAAATAAGGAAACACTTCGAATAACTTGGTTTTTGATTGAAAATGAAAAAGAATATATTTTTATCTCGGTGCTTGTTATATGTCTTAATGTTTTATGAACTATCATTATGTTTCTGCCGAGACTCTTGTAAAAGAAATGTTTCCTCATCGATAATTGATCAACGTTTTCATGATTTGTGATTCATCGATATGTTCCGTCACGACACTTGACGATATATATTTGTCTCGGTACTTGATCATATTTTAATGTTTTAAGAATTACTTTATATTACTCTGAGATGCTTGAGCGCTTGATTTGTTTTGACTATGACATTGATAAAAAAAATGATTTTTCTTGTTTACAACAAAATAAGGTCTTATGATGTCTTTCTAAAATTGTGTGAAAGTAATTGTTTTACGCTATTCATTTTATGATGAATGTGTTTGTAATGTTGAAAGTACGATTGTAAAAGGGTAAATGGATTGATCGTGATTGATTATTCCTTTCTGAACTGGACCATGTATATAATTGCCTACATAACAGTTCATGTTTGATGTGTATGTGTGTGAGTAATTAATTAATGATTTGGTAAGCCTAAGTCAATACATATGTGAGTGTGGGTGGTGAAAACGTTTTCAGGTATGTATAATCGTTAAGGGAATGATTTGAAGGTCAGTTTAAGTTATGTTTTCTAAATTGTAAAGGCAAGCATAAGATTAAGATGTGTTTTTGGAATGTGAATATGTGTATATATATATATATATATATATATATATATATATATATATATATATATATATATATATATATATGTAAATGTGTATACGTGTATATGAGTTTACGCAACTCACTATGGAATGCCCTAATAGGGTTGAGCATGAGGATCCTGATACACATAAGGTAAGTATCTGAGCATGTGTAAGTAATTTGGATGCCAATCTTTCGAAAGGTATTTCGTACAAAGGATTTGGTGACTGATTTATTTTTAAAGAGAATTTTAAAATATTTCGATTTGATGATATTTCAAAGGTTTTGAAAAATCATAATTTTGTTTTAGTTTCAGTTCTGTGTTAAAGAAGATTATTAACTTGGTTTATGAAATTGGTTTAATTGTGCATTTTGACATACATTATGATTAAGAATGGTAAATAACGGTATGATTTTTTTTACAAATATTTGTACATATATATATATACACACACACACATATTTAAATATGTTGTATTTGAAATTTATTATTGCTTCTTTTAATGTGTGTCTACTTATTGAGTTTTATAACTCACATCACCTCAGTTTTATAATAGTTATGAATAAATCGTTCATTAGAGAATCAATGGCACTTAAAGTAAAAATAATTAGAGGGGTATAACAGATATTATGACCTGATTCTAATTATGAGATACTCGTGAAAGGCCAATCTGCATGTAATGATTATATCAATGGACACCGACTTGGTTCAGCTTAAATTATCTATCTACGGCAACGAAAGTGGAGCTTCGGGTTTTTAGTGGAATAACTTGAAGTTAATAATTTGGAATATTTAATTAAAAGTTTAATTAATATTCTGGGATTATTGTAACTCGGAACCGTAGGTTCATTTGGTCCTCGTGCTAGCTCGATATATTATAGCAGACTAAATATAATTGGATAGTCCAATTATATACTCATATATGCATGATATATATTATTAATATGATTGATAATATTATTTTGTCACACTTGAAACTATATATTAATTTTAATATGTGATTTTTATAATAAATGAATATATGATAATTATTTATTATAAGTTATTAAATTATACATTATAATTTAATAAAGATATTATTTTGAATTTCCAAAATTAGGTTTTGGAAACCCTTGGTTTGTTTTTGGTAGTTACACATTTTAAAAGGCAATAACACATTACTTTTGTAACATCTTTTTTAATTATATAAATTTAAATTTTTTGTTACAAAATTTTCAAAAACTTGTGAGGGTGGCTGAATTCTTCTTTAGGGGAGGGGAAATGTGTGTTTTATTTTGGAAATAAAAACCTCGGTATATAAAGAAAATTATATTTTCATTTTGCCTAACCTAAGTCATTCTAATCCTAACCACCTTTTCTTGTTCTTAGAATTCTCTCAAGAGTTGAGAAAATAAAAAAGAAGAACAAAGAAAACCAAAAGGCAAAAACTTTGTGTGACACTTTGATCTCTGAAAAATTTAGAAACAATATTGTGAGTATAGCCCATTCTATTCTCTGTTGGTAACGAGATATTGTTGGAGTTGGTGCTCAGAGCGCCAATTCGGACCGTATTTATGTCTGATTCATGAATACGAACATCCTCTTTTTCCATAATATTACTTATTTATGGTTGCACCTCTTGTTTTCATATACGTATTCGATCTGATTACGATTAGATCGAAACTAAATGTGGTTTAGTGATATGTATATATTAGACAAAGGCCCGATAATATATAATGCAGTACACAGTTACAAAGATAGTTTGTAATTGACATTGGGAAGTGTCACTGCCAAATGTATATTATCAAACACTGTTCTGTTGGGTTTTCTAGGTCAAACCAAGATCAATTAAGCATAAAATATGTGTGAATAAACAAAGTAAAGTAGCGGAAATTACTCACTTTGATCAGCTAAATGGATGTAAGAGATAACAAAATTCCAAGCCTTTGTGTTGTGTTCCAAGCTCTCATTTGATGTATGTTGAGCTTCCAATCTTAGAATCTTGAATTCCAAACTCATGGGAAAGGTTTCCCTATCACCTTTGTATAACTCCTTGGATGTGCTAGCACCTTTGATTTTAAAGCAAAATCAAGAAGCAAATGAGCCATAGGCTCACGACATTGGGAGAGAAATGAAGGCCAATTTTCTGCCAATGAGAGGAAAAATGAGAGAGAGTTGTGTGTTTTGATTTCAAAAATCAATTTATATCATTTACCAAATCATATTTGGTATATGTCATTCACAAGTCAAGCTAGTGTGTAAAATAAGTTTCCAACAACCCAACAACTTCCATCAACCAAAAGTTGATGAGATAGAATATGTGATGTGACTTGTGTGGGCCCCACTTAAATTCAAAATCCGAGTGGGCCCACAAACACGTTCCGGGCTCGGGTTCGTTAATTCCGAATTAACAAATTTTCGTTACGACGTAATTAAATCAAATTTAATTAAATAATTATGCCTAGCAAAATTACTATTCATGTCGCTCGCGAATTAATTCTAAATTAATTCGTTTGCCCAAATTAAAATCCAATTTTAATTCCTTTATGAAATCTAATTTCATTAATATATCAAATATATTATTTTAATCGATTAATTCCAAATTAATCGTTCTCTCTCTTTTAATTGAATTTTATCCCAGAAAAAATTCTCCGTAATTAATCCTAGATTATTTTCTCTCTCTTCCAATTAATCCCAGATTAATTATGTTCGAGTCATACGTCATCGGTGAATCTTCGGGAAGCGACCCATGAGATCCCTGGATATGTTGGCAGTAAATTCGGTCATCGGAGTATCTGAATACGTGCGTACCTAGTACCACGTTCTTACCGATTTACAAGACATGGTTGGCTTCTAGCAAAGCACTGTGCCTACCCAATTCTCCAGAAATATTCTTTAAGGAATATGTAATCTATGTCAGGCGTAGTATATGTAGTATTGCGTATTGCGATCCAGTATCGAATGTCACATGCTAGGCGTGGGGCTGGAATTGTGTCTGCCCCGTACGAAGCATATATCGGATCTCTGGTAACTAGTCTCTATAATCGGATAATCATGACCTAGTCATATTATCCTGATGATTGCAGTACTAAAGAGTACTAGTTCCGTATCATGCGTGATCATCATCTCCATATGACTGGAGTGATACTTCCATCTTGACATCACACCCAATACACTACGATTCTCAGTATACCCAGAAGAGGCGTACACAGAACCTGTTAAAGCCCTGAACGACCAAAACCAAAGTATACTGATTGTCGCAAGTATTAGCGATGCAAGTCTCAGGTAAAGAACAAATACACCTACCTGATTCGGACTCCTATAGACACATAGTCATACTACCATTGGAATTCTGAGGGGTCTATCCAGAGCGAAGCTATTCTCGTACCATCGATAAACACAACCTCCTATCACACTTGCATAAGTATCCAATACTTAAATATATGAGAACTATGTCGTTATGCTCCCACAACGCGCACAAGTGCAATACTAGTCTATTCCGCATTATCGATGTCCAGTCTCGATAATACTACGACTAGGGATATTTAATAATTAAACCTTGGTGGATTGATATTGTCTCATATCATCTCAATCCGGAACTAATCATAATGACTTTTATCATTTATGTATCTTGGTAATCCAATTACAGATGATAAAATAGCAATTTCCTTTGTCACATAGTTAATTTGTACAACAACACCATGTTATGTACAAATAGTGATGTATGGGTCATAATTGTCCAACAATCTCCACTTGGCCTATAGCCAATCACTCAAGTGTCCTACACCTGAACTATGTATGGGTCGCTCAAACTTCTGCTGAGAAACAGCTTTCGTCAGCGGATTTGAAAGACTATCATCTGATGCAATTTATTCGATCATCACATCGCCATGATGTATGATCCGACGAATCAGATGAAATAGTTGAACTATATACTTGGATCGTTGATAAGACCATTAATTCTTTAGCCTGTGTTGTAGCCTAGATCATCTGCTGACAAAACTACTCCTAATCTAATTAGAAATTTTACAGATCCAAAATTGATTCTTTTGCTGCCTCAGCAGCAACAATATTCCGTTTTTATTGTTTATTCGGTAACAGTATCTTGCTTGGAAGATTTACAGCTCACTGTTCCGTTATTCAAACTATATAGTACCCTTATTACGACTTATAGTTGTTTTTATCGGTTAGGAAACTTGCAACGGTGAACCTAGTCACTTCAAGTTCTCCCTCTCCATATCATAAGAAAGCATCCTTAGTTCATCTAAGATACTTAAGGATGTTCTTAACATTAATTCAGTGACTATCACTTGGATTGGCCTGATTGTGACTCCTTATGCTCAAAGCATATGAGACACCAGGTCACGTACATATCTTTCAATGTATGAGTTCTCGGAGAGTGCCAATAACTTTTAGATCTATCCCAGTAGATCCTTGTTCCTAGAATAAAAGTTGCATCTCCAAGTAGTCTACGGAGAATTTTCATGAAAGCCAAGCTTTCACCGATTGTATTATGGGAATGTCATTTCCAAGAAATGATATGTCATCATTATATAGGACAATCATTGTCAGTGCGCTCCCACTATCCTTCTTATATACACAAGAATCATGTTCGTTTTGAATGAAATCATATACCATTATGATCTTATCAAAACGGTTGTTCCAAGAACGTAATGTTTGCTTCAATCCATAAATGGATCGAATTAAATTGCAAACCTTGTTTGCATGTTTTGGTACGACAAAACCGTCAGGATGTTGTAAACATCCTCCAAAAGGTTTTCGTTTAAGGAAAGCGATTTTGACATTCAGCTGTCATATTTCATAAATGAAACATGTAGCATTAGCAAGCATTATCCAAATGGATTTAATCATGGCAACGGTTAAAAATTTTCATCGTAATCGACACTATGTTGATGACGATACCTTTTCTGTACAAGCCTAGCAGTGTACATTTGTATGTTGCCATCCATGTATGTCTTCCTTGAAGACTCATTTAGTACCAATAGGCACAATGCCTTCTGGTACAACAACCAGTGTCCAAACTTGGTTGGTATACATGGAATCCATTTCGGACTTCATGGCACTTTGCCATAATAGGGAGTTGATACCTTGTATCACTTCCCCATACGTAGCCGGTTCGTGTTCCTCAATAAGATTGACATCTTCATGAGGTGAGATCAGAAATCCATACCTCCCAGGTTATTTTCTGACTCTCTCCGACTTGTGCGGTTCTTGTGTATTTGAAGATTGTGGTACAGTTTCATCACCGATGAACTGTTTGTGTTCCATGAGGACTCGGTGACTGGAACAGTATTACTCCGATTTTCATCGAGTTTTACTTTCCTCCCACTTACCACTGCATATAGGTATTCTTCTTAGGAAAACTGCATGGAGAGCAACAATTATATTGTTCTCTTGTGAGTTGTATAAGTACTATACTTTGGTTTCCCTAGGATAACCAATTACAAATTAGGCACTTATCCGATTTGGGTTTCAGTTTTGGTATCATCTAAACATATGCCTAACATTCCCAAATCTTCAGGAATGAGAAAGCCTTGTTTCTTTCCTATTCATATCTAATATGAAGTCTGTCCAACAGATTTTCATGGAACCTTATTCAAAATAAGTATTGCACTGTTTAATGCGTATCCCCAGAAGGAAAATGGTAGCTCAGAGCGACTCATCATAAACCTTACTATGTCCAACAAGGTTCGGTTTCTTTGTTCGGACACACCATCAAATTGAGGTGTTCTGGGAGGAGTCCACTATGAAAGAATACCATACTCTTTCAAATAGTCGAGAAACTTATTGCTTAAGTATTTTCCACCACGGTGTAACCGTGACGGTTTAATACTTTAGCCGGTCTGTCTGTCTACTTCGTGTCGAAACTCTTTGAATTACTCAAAAGTTTCTGACTTGTGTTTCATAAGAAACACATAACATAACGTGATGCCAAATCCGTAAAGGTTGCGAAGTATTCATATCCACCTCTAGCCTAGCTAGACAGGAGCCCACTTATGTCACAATGAATAAAGGGCTAACAGATCGGTGGCACTTACACTTTTACCAAGTAAAAGGTATTTTAGGCATATTGCCTAATAAACTAGATTCGTAGACATCATTTGAATTAGAATCAAATCCGTCATAATACCCACTCTTCGAAAGTGTGGATATACGAGTCTTGTTTAATGTGTCCCAGACAACAATTCCACTTTTAAGTCTCAACTGATTAATTCAGTTTGACCTATTTGTTTGTCATATTATATGTTTGAGATTTGTTTATATTCCAATATAAATAATGTTATTCACATCTAATGTGTTTATCTCAATATCATATTTATAAACAAAACACTTAGTGTTCTAGAATATAAAGGTATACCCGAACAAGTTAAACTTAGATATATAGATAATGTTTCTAGTCAAACTAGGTATATTATAACAGTTTCCTAATTTAAGTACATGCCTCAAGGGCAGTTCCAAAACTTAGGTTTCTACGGTTAAAATAGCGACTCTCGTCCCATTTTCGACTCGCAGGTAGATCTCATCTGAAGTCAGTCTTCTGCTAATCAGCAGATTCTACACATCAGTACATATTTTGTACCATATCTAGTATCAAAAATCCAATTTTGAAACTAATAGTGAACATGTTTATGACAAACATACTTGAAGCCCGAGCCTTGCCCCGTCTTTACTTCCTTCATGTCTGCCTTGTCCATACGGCAGTCACGCTCAGTGACCTCATTTGCCACATTTTAGGCAGACACCTTGGGATATGTCATTTTTCTTCCTAGAAGACTGTGATGATTTTGCCTTTGCCCATTATAGAAGCTCTAGCTCCGCCTCCTAGAGCATAGCCATCAACTCTCCAAGAGTTTACTCTTGGTTCAAAATGAACCTGCCCCAGCATTCGGGTAGAGACTATAAGATCAAATCTTTGGTAGTCTCGGCCACGTAGGTAATGCCCAGCTAACCTGGCTGATCGATGTCAGCAATCATCTGCGACACCTAGTGCTCGATAGATGTACCCTCTGACATACGCGAGCGAAAGAGCTTCTTTTGCAATTTGTACTTCTAAGATCTAAGAATAGATCTATGAAGATCCTTTAATTTCAACATCATGGTATAAGGATCTAATCCTTAGTTTTGACGACAAAATTAAAGTGTCATTGCATCAAGTATAACAGATTGAGCACTAAAGTTTTCATCACGATGAGTTTTCCAAAACTCGTGCTCTACTATTTGCTCAACTTCGGGCTTAGGCCCGAGAGGTTTTCTATTATATAGAGTAACTTCTCATCTCACGGGACTATCCTGATATTCATTTCCCAATATGAAAATTAAAGTTGTAAAAGACATTTATCACCCGGATTATGTTTTAAATACTAATCTTTCAATTATCTTGATTCCAATAGTCCAACTATTCAATCAACGATTTCGGGTACAATCAAATATAATGATTACTATAGTCTAACTATATAATCAACTACTATTTGATTGGTTAAATTCAAATATATGATTAATTTAATCCAATTATATAATCAACTATAAATGAAGTAGTTTGATACAGTCCAACTGTTTAATTTAAAACAACAATAAAATATTAGTACAATAATATATATTTAAATAATGATGAAAAATTGAAATGAGCGCGTATTGGCAAGTATCTAAACGAAATTGTAAATTTAATACTTGCCTCCCACTATTTTTCGGCAAGCCTCTAACCCTTTGTTGAGTACTCGGGAAACCTAGTTTCCTAGTGGGCTAGGATCCCCGTTAAATAGCACACAATCTTGACTTTGGCCAACAAATTGTATGATACTTAACTAGGTAGATCTCTAATATCAATTGGATCATATCCAATTCCTAGATCCAGTAGGTGGACATCCAAGTCCGAAACATATATCCAATATATGCCAATATATTCCCTAACCGTTTTCCTCTGAATCAACTAAGCATTGGCTTTGGCACAACAAGCTTAATGATTCCAATTAAGCGGGACCTATTGACTTTGGAAAGCTTCGTAATCGATGTCGATGGACAATAAGTGATCTTGACTTTGGCCAACAAATCACAATTTAGACAAGACATGCGATATGGAAAAAAGCCTTCATGATTCAAACACATCCACGATGGACAAAGGTCTTGACTTTGGCCAACAAACCAGTGTCAATCTTGGATCTTGAGAGAGAATCACTCAATGGAAGGAAAACGCTTAATATTTGTTAAGGGTTTTTCACGTAATTGGCAACCAATTAATTATATTTGATTAGGTCTCATCATACACCCCTTAAACATGCATTCTAAAAGCATAATAAGGCGCGGTAAATAAATTAATAATGATATGCGGATGGATATCTCACAAATTGTTCCTAGAACAAATCACTTCATTTCTTCTCCCCGGCTAGCACTATTCTTACTTCTACCCAATTACATAACACTTCTAAAGAAACCTCATTTACATTGAGGGGAATATGTGAGAAGAGAAATACAAAGAGTCAAGAGGTAATAGGCTAGACACGCATGTCCAATTTAATAAATTCTAAATTTATTACAAAAATTTCCAAAATTGCCCTCACCCATCTAATATTCATCTGATATACATTATTCATACATCACATTCATGTATTCACACAAAGCACGTTATCAATCAATCTAATCTAATTAATTAATCTTTAATTAATGACCATCCAATGTTCAAACAACGATTTGATTTGCGCGAGTCCAACTCGTTTAAGAATAAGTACTCAAAATACGAATTCTTGAATTATATCAAACTACAATATTAAATCCAATTTAATTTGTATTCAATACTAATTCTATATTTAATTCCAAATTAAATAATTACACTTTTAATGCGTCTTTACGACTTAGATTCTAAATCTAATCTTAATGGGTCTCAAAGCCCAATTAACATCCAATGTCAATTTAATTAAAGTCCAATGGGCTTTCAATTAATTTATAAGGCATGGACTTTGGCAACCAAAGCCCAATAAGGAATCACCATTTTCCACAAAATATATTTTGGCCCATTAGGCCCAATTAATTTTTTTAAGGCTCATTTATTATATTTGGACTTTATGGAAATGGTTTTAGGCTCAATTGGATCCAACCAATTATCCTAAACCATTATTGGCCCAACCAAGCCCATTAAGCCCAATTCCAAATTAAGCCCAATTAATTTAATCACAATATTCCAAATATCATAATTATTTAATTAAAGTGTATTGCACTAATTAATTATCTAAATTAACATTTCCAAAACATCAATTAATAATTAATCATGCATTATTATATTCAATTCATGTCCAACACAATTGAAATAAAATCAATTCATTTCCATGCTTTACATGTCACGACAATGAGGGATTTTTCTTAATTAATTTTGATTTCAATCCAATTAAATCACAAATCAATTTATCCATCATTTCAAACACATCCAATGGTCCAAAAAATCAAAATCACCATGACATAAGGTTCATATTGCATTCGGCCAAGCTAATGCATTTGGGGAAAATCAATCCAATTAATTTTTCTTCAAATTGATTATACATAACTCTAAGTCATCAATATATAAGCATATTCAACAAATAATTAATCAAAAATACCCAAATCAAGATTAAGAACCCTAAATTCAATTTCAAGTTTAATCAAGGCTCTGATACCATTGTTGGGTTTTCTAGGTCAAACCAAGATCAATTAAGCATAAAATATGTGTGAATAAACAAAGTAAAGTAGCGGAAATTACTCACTTTGATCGGCTAAGTGGATGTAGGAGATAACAAAATTCCAAGCCTTTGTGTTGTGCTCCAAGCTCTCCTTTGATGTATGTTGAGCTTTCAATCTTAGAATCTTGAATTCCAAACTCATGGGAAAGGTTTCCCTATCACATTTGTATAACTCCTTGGATGTGCTAGCACCTTTGATTTTAAAGCAAAATCAAGAAGCAAATGAGCCCTAGGCTCACGGCATTGGGAGAGAAATAAAGGCCAATTTTCGGTCAATGAGAGGAAAAATGAGAGAGAGTTCTGTGTTTTGATTTCAAAAATCAATTTATATCATTTACCAAATCATATTTGGTATATGTCATTCACAAGTCAAGCTAGTGTGTAAAACAAGTTTCCAACA
Organism: Zanthoxylum bungeanum; assembly: GCA_019454045.1. NCBI lineage: Eukaryota > Viridiplantae > Streptophyta > Magnoliopsida > Sapindales > Rutaceae > Zanthoxylum > Zanthoxylum bungeanum. Next base: position 13,862 of record SKCR01033982.1, on the reverse strand, counting down.
ATCCAACCACTTCCATCAACCAAAAGTTGATGAGATAGACTAGGTGATGTGACTTGTGTGGGCCCCACTTAAATTCAAAATCCGAGTGGGCCCACAAACACGTTCCGGGCTCGGGTTCGTTAATTCCGAATTAATGAATTTTCGTTGCGACGTAATTAAATCAAATTTAATTAAATAATTATGCCTAGCAAAATTACTATTCATGTCGCTCGCGAATTAATTCTAAATTAATTCGTTTGCCAAAATTAAAATCCAATTTTAATTCCGTTATGAAATCTAATTTCATTTAATATATCGAATATATTATTTTAATCGATTAATTCCAAATTAATCGTTCTCTCTCTTTTAATTGAATTTTATCCCAGATAAAATTCTTCGTAATTAATCCTAGATTAATTTTCTCTCTCTTCCAATTAATCTCAGATTAATTATGTTCGAGTCATACGTCATCGGTGAATCTTCGGGAAGCGGCCCATGAGATCCCTGGATATGTTGGCAGTAAATTCGGTCATTGGAGTATCCGAATACATGCGTACCTAGTACCACGTTCTTACCGATTTACAAGACATGGTTGGCTTCTAGCAAAGCACCGTGCCTACCCAATTCTCCAGAAATATTCTTTAAGGAATATGTAATCTATGTCAGGCGTAGTATACGTAGTATTGCGTATTGCGATCCAATATCGAATGTCACATGCTAGGCCTGGGGCTGGAATTGTGTCTGCCCCGTACGAAGCATATATCGGATCTCTGGTAACTAGTCTCTATAATCGGATAATCATGACCTAGTCATATTATCCCGATGACTGCAGTACTAAAGAGTACTAGTTTCGTATCCTGCGTGATCATCATCTCCATATGACTGGAGTGATACTTCCATCTTGACATCACACCCAATACACTACGATTCTCAGTATACCCAGAAGAGGCGTACACAGAACCTGTTAAAGCCATGGACGACCAAAATCAAAGTATACTGATTGTCGCAAGTATTAGCGATGCAAGTCTCAGGTAAAGAACAAATTATGGGTCATAATTGTCCAACATGTTCCTGGTCAAGATTCACTAACACGGGTCGGTTAGTCAAATCCGTTGAGACCAGTACATGTCGTATATCGAGACTTGGTCCGATGGTTTATCCCAATGAACCATGAGTCTAGGGAGACTCGTATAGACGTGTAGGTGTTTATAATGGATAAACATTGAACGACTCACTGAAGATTCTTAATGGATGGTACACCAACGTCAATAAGAATCTTCTCGGGTTGAGTAGCATAATGGTCCTTCGACTTGAGATACCGCTTGTGGATGTATGAGACATCCTTCACACTTAGATGGTAGTCACGTCACCGATCTATTTAGATCAGACCTCCGCATGTTCGTTGGGTGTGGACTGATTCAGGATATCCTGTGTGTATCAAGATAGGATCCGTCAATTCTGTGTATAGAGCATAGGTTATCCATATATGATTAGCAGTCTGTTAAATCTGTGGCCACAGTATACTTCAGAAGTGAGTTCCGAATGTTATTTAGAGATTGCTATTGGATACGTCGATGGGATAATACCTATAGAGATTTGACGTTTACATCTATATCTCTAGTTTATCCGGATACCTATGACGGAAGGATTATACGTATGCAATGACCTCGACCTGTATGATTCAGCTAGTTTATCTGTGGTCGTCATAATTTACGGGTGGGTAAATTATGGACACGAAATTGGATTTTGTGAGGGATATACCTGAATTTAGAGAGTCTCACTAATGAATATACTCGTAGAGCACTAGGGCAACTTTTATGAATAATGATGATTATTTATAAATCGTTTAAACGTTAAACGAAAAATACATGCGAACGGGCCGAACCGTCATTTCCTAATTAATATGTATTTGTATTTAATATATGATATTATTAAATACACATTAATAAATTGTCAAATAAAGGTATTTGACATATATCATTTATATATGAATTTGAGATATTTAAAGTAAATATAATACATATATTTGAGATATTTGTATTTAATTAATTATTTAATTATTTAATTGTTAAATGATTAATATAATTAAAATATAAATATTTCACAAATGATAAAGTTAGGAAATGATTATAAGTGTATATTGTTGACTTATACAAAGTTGTCAAATTGAATTTGACTTCTTTAGATATTTGTTTTAAATTGTTTAAAATTGAAATATCATTTTTTTCCTTTATTTTCTTTAAATTCGGCCATATACCCTAATTAAATATAATTGTTATATCTTTAAGTTGCTTTTGTTGACTTATGATATCATTAAAGTTGTAATGATAAAAGGTTAACAAGTTGCATAAAAGCCATTAAATGAAACAAAGTAAAAATATCTAGATATTTTTCTTTTCTTTTCTTCACAATTTCGGCCTAGGGCTAATTTTGGTGAAGTATATATTGTTTCATTTCATTTTAGGGTTTTAAGAGAAGTTCATTAGACACCAAACATAATACAAAAGTAGTTGAGAGAAAAGCTTGAAGGCTAAAGGAAGATGGCTTGGAAAATCATGATTTTGTAAGTTATTTTTCAAAGTCTTCAACATGAAAATTATTTCTAACATGTTTAGCATCATTTTGTGTTGCTTTGGTGTTGTCTCTCTTCTTATAGTTTGTGTTTATTTTGGTTGTGAACTTTGATGAAAGATTGATGCATGTAAGTAAGCTTGAAATGGTTTCAAAGCTTTACTTTTGATTTTTAGAAAATCAAGTTGTCATTCTAGAGTTGGTAAGCTACTCCTTGGTGACCTAGAATTATTCTAGAGTTGTTTTAAAATGGTGAGGTTAGATTGGTGAAGTATTGAATGGATTAAAGTGTTGGATTTTGTAAATTTGGTGAAATTGGACAATTTGATGAAATTGAAAATTTAGGGTTCATAACCCACTCCAAATTTGGGGCTTTTCATATATGTGATGTATTATGGTATGACTATGATGCATGTAAAATTTTAGGTTGATTGGATTTGATCTTGGCATATTTTGAACTAAAGGGACCAAATTGTAATTAATTGAAAATTTTGGGTGGCTCACGGCATTAGACTCAAAATTGGGGATTTGTGTGAAATCTGATTTTGATGCATTAGATGTGTTGAAAAATATTTTAGAAATGATTTAGAATCATCCAAAAGTATTTGACAACTTTTGGACTAAAATGATCAATTTACAAAGTTTTTGGGGCAATTCGATAATTACCAAGAAATTTGATTTCTTGTGTAATTTTTCAGAATTTTATAATTGGATAATTAAATAATTAAGTTCATTTAATTGATCCAAGAAAAAATTTTGAAATCTGAAAAATTTTGATTTTCCGCGATTCCGCTGCGTTACCGATATTCCCCCTTTAAAAACCCATTCAGATATAGCACGGGAGGCTATTTGGTGTTGAATTAAATTCATCATCTTCTCCTTCTCAAACAATACACGGCAGTGATCAATTTTCTACTCACTGCCGCATCTCAAAAATTATGAAACGGGGCTCGGTTCGTTATATTTTTTATCCATAATTTTTGAGGAATATTTAGGGGTATTTTAGGACTGTGTTGGAATTGTTTTTAACTGAAAAATCATACCTGAAACACAGGTGGCTGATGAGTGGTAATTATATCACTATTTCCCACTCATTTAACTTAATATTTTGTATAGTTTCTTGAGTTTTGTGAATATTTTGATGTGTTTTGTGTTATTTTGTAGATAAATAAAGTTTTAGTACATTCTGGAGGTGATTTGGGGCCAAAACAGTGAAAATTGGAAAAAAGGTATTTTGGTCATTTCGCGCGTCGCGACGCGCATGTCACACAATGTGCGCCGAACAATGCTAACGTGCGCCGAACAGTGCTAACGTTCGCCGGGTCCACATGTCAGAATCTGAGAAAAGTTTGACTTTGGTAACGTGCGTCGTGCCACGTGTCACCATCAGGGCCGATCTGCTAACGTGCGTCGTGCTACGTGTCATCAATTCTACGGTGCCGACAGTCGCCATCGCCACGTGTCATTCCACCTGTCAGCCACATCATCGTCTGCATCATCGGTTGACCGAGTCAAAATACCATGTCATCGCCACGTCATCATCAACCAATCACAGTGTGCCACATGTCGCAATTCTATGGTGTCGCAGTCCCTTAAACCACGTGTCGCCACGTCAGCGCCACGTCAGCATCTCTTATTGGCTCACTTATCCGAAATCGACACGTGGCGGATAAGAATTTGAGCCGACCAATCAGAAGCCGCCACGTGTCGCAATAATTGAGATCTCAGCCGCATTGCCACGTGTCGCCTTATCTCCTTATCCAGAATCGCCACGTGTCATCACCTCAGCAAGCCACGTCTAAAGAGGCCGGCGTCGCGACACCAAAGGCCTTGGCGTCGTGACGCCCATAGCTTATCCGCACCTATAAATTGAGCTCGAGGTTTCAGTTTCAAATGTACCATTCTCTCTGAATTCTATGATGATGTAATAGGGAGTTCTCTTCTTAGTTTCTTTAAATTTTAGTTTTGTAATTAATTTTAATTACGTTCTGTAATAATAGTAATCTTTTACTGTTACTATTTAGATTAATCTCTCTTAAATATAATATATTCACTATTTAAAATTTGACTTAAAAAGGATACCGTCAGATTGGTCAGTTGGTAATTCATTTAATCTGGTTTAAACCTGACTAATCAAGGATACCGCCAGATTGGTCGGTTGGTAATTAAATTTTCTTACCGCCTATATGGTAGGTTTATTTTGATTCCGCCTTTATGGCTGGTTGGATTTAATTTGACTTAATCAAGTTACCGCCTATCTGGACGGTTGATAAAATAATCACAAGTTAATATATTATATTAAGGGAGATATCTAAATAGTAAATAGTAAAAGTTGATCATTTTACCTTAGCATTTATTTTATTGTAATTTACTTTTCAGCTTTTACTTTACCGCAATTATTTTTCAATATTTTTACTTTATGTCTTTTACTTTTAAGTTTTTACTAGCCCTAGTTATGTGTTGTAACTAAATTAGTTATCTAGGGTTGTGATGACTTTTAATATCACCGGTTTATAAGGGGTTATTTTATAGTTTGGGTAATTTAAAAGTTTACTTATTAAGTCTTAAGCCTAATGCGTCTTGTTAATTGGCCACTAATAAGATTGATCTGGTAAATCTAAATGAACTAGACATAGGGATTTTAGGTTTCAGCCTTAGACTTAATAGCCCACGATCTTCCTTGAGGATATATAACCATTTAATAGATTTCCTTATAGAATAGACATATACCTGTCGGGCGGGGGTAACCATAATTGGAACTTAAACTTAATGAATCCAGATAATTTGGTTGACATAGACATATGGTTCAATTGGGTTAAACTGTTGTAGGCATTGCATTCCGCATGAACCCGATGATGAGTCTCAGTTGGAGGCACCTACCTTTTTAGCTAAGGATATTTGCGGGAAACGGAGGTCGAAGGGAAATTCAAAATAAGTACGTCATCAAGTTCATTTCACAAGCTCACTGTCTTCGTTAGTGCTGAGTTCGTTACTTCGTTCGAACGCCAGGCAGATTGTGGACGTTCGTGTAGCGTTCGAATTGGCGTTCGAACGGCGTCAGTGTTTCTGGTTTTGCTGCTAGCCTCGCACCCCAGCCCAATTAGCTCCCCAAAGCCCATAAAACACATCCCAATTTAATTAAATTAAACATTGAATTAAATAAAATATTTAAACCATTTACCAATTAAAAAACATAAAATATAATCATACCTAATTAAGATAAATCAAATATATTAACTTCCTAACTAAACAAATCACATACTAAATTAAAAAGATGTCATGCCTAATTAAAATCAATCATAACAAATTAAATATTTTGTATTCCTAATCTAGCCAAGATTTGTCCCCCCTCAATCTTTGACTTTCCTTGCTCAACACCAAATCAAATCCCCTTTAATGCACCAAATCCCTTCCTTGTGAGACAAGGTGAAGCCCTAGCCCTTCTCTATATAAACAACCTCTAACCAAGACATGCACTCCCCTAGCTCATACACATAATATACACACAACTCACACAAATCACAAGAGAAAAGAAAATAACCCCAAGCCTTCACATTAAAAGCACATTCACAAACCGATCATCAGCCCTACACGTCCATAAACCTCACAAATCTCCTCCACTCCATAACCGAAAATAGCAGCCCCCTAAGCCTCCACACATCACCGAAAAATATACCCCCAAACGGCAGCCCAAACACGCTCCAAACAGCCGCTAAAGTACCCCCAAACAGCAGCCCATTTCCCCCGAAAACAGCAGCAAAATCCTCTTAAAACATTCCCTAAAAACCTAAAAAACAGTAACATAAAAACTGCATCATAATCCTTAAAATAATCACACAGTACTGCACTAAAAACCCACAAAAAACTTGGAACAGTCCGTTGAAACGTCAAAACAGGTGGCCTGAACAGTGAGCAGCAAAACAGAGGCCGAACAGGAGCAGAACGGAGTTCAAACCGCAAGCAAAACAGCAAAGCAGTGAGCTAGGACGCTAAACCAGTGAACCGAGAAGAGAAGTGAGGAGCTGTACCCTTCCGACGTCCGTGAAACGCAAGCCTGAAAGTTGGCAAAAAGGTTAGACCTGAGGGTATCTTTCACACTCGCTTTTTTTGTACTATTTATTAAATATTGCTTGCGTGATTGTCATGTTGAAATGCATGTTGTGGCCCTTGGGTAGATAAATATGCATGAATTATGAGATGTTGTATGTTGTGGCTGTGAAATAAAATGAGAGATGTGTCAACTCTCGCGGTATATCGGATGGAAACCCGGACATAAATTTCATAGCCGATTCCGAATGGACGGTAATATGATCTGTACTCGGGACACAACTCCATGTATCGCTTGAGTAAACGGCACCCTCTTTTGTTTTGTGTTGCTTTGGTTTATTTATTTTTCGTCACTTGAATTCTGCATGTTGCTTATTTATGCATGGTTCAATCAAGCGCATGGGCTTAGTAAGTGGAATGAAAGATCCCCTATGGGGAGGGGTTAAAGCCTTTTACCACGATGCTTTGCCGCGCCGGTTGATGTGTGTTCGGTTGAATGCAAGACACGTTCAATCGGACATATTAAGTTTGATATGATTGTCTTTATTTTGGTATGTATGATGCGATCGAGCGCATGGGCTTAGTGAGTTAGTCCAAAGGTCCTCTATTTGAGAGACGAAGAGCCTAAAAGGCCACCTTTGTGACACTACTTCGCCGCGCCGGACGAAGTGTGTTCGATTGAATGTACGTTCAATCGGGCATACGAAGTATTACACTTTTATTGTCTTTATTTCATGTATTGTGATGTGACGCGCATTGGCTTAGTATGTTGGTCTAAAGGTCCTCTCTTTGAGAGACAAAGAGCCCCAAAAGGCCACCTTTACGGCAGTACTTCGCCGCGCCCCTTTATTTTGTTGTTTATGTATTGCGTCCCATTTCATGCATCAGGTCTGTTCCCGTTCGAACGCGTTTACGAACGCAACTCGAACGCGCATGCATTTTGCCTTATCATGCATCAGGTCTCATTTCTGTTCGAACGCGTTCACAAACTCCAAACGAACGTGAGCATTCTGTTTCATTTCCGTTCGAACGCGTTTACGAACGCTACTCGAACGAGAACCTTCTGTTTACCGTTCGAACGCATCTACGAACGCTGCACGAACGCCCACGGTAAACAGATCCTCTTGCATCACATTACGACATGTCCATTAGCACATAGTTCCCCTTTTTTACGTTATGCACTTGTATTACCTCTCTAGTTGTCTATTTCTGTTATGCGCTTAAATATCTTTTCTTAATATGCATGCTAGTAAGAATGCTATTTGTTTGCGCTTCTGTGTCCACCAATGCGTTCATTAACTTGTATGCTTGCCGTATGATAAAACCTTATGTATGCAAATTGAGACATAGATTACATGCAAATAGGCTGTATGCAAATTCGAATATGTGTTACATATAAATTTAGATGAACTTGTTGATGTATGTATGTGGATTTAGAAGCATGATATTCTTATAAATAAGTATTACTTAAGCCTGATTAAATTATCATATAAATCCTTTCATTACAAGTGGCATAAGTAAGGGACCATTCCGAACCCAACGGTTTGAGGTCTTCCCTTGCGAGGGGTGAGTGCGGCCTTAAATCTCATTTTCCCGGCTCACACCGGGTGGCGACTCCATTATTCTCCGGTTTAGTCCCCCGTGGCTACTCCGTACTCCCGACCGGGCCGCGAGCCCGGGACAGCATGCGTCGCCCAGTTTCTGTGTTCCCACAGTCTGGCGACTCCACTGGGGATAGAGAATCGGCCCCGAAATATTGTCTTGTGATGTTTGGATTTATGTTTTAATTGACCGTGTCTATAGTGGATAAAGTGAGGGTTTAATCAAAGGCATTTTAGAAGGAAAAGCTGTGAAGGCACCTAGATAGCCATCTACTCGTAGCCTATTGTGATGGACTAATTTGGAGGACTCGTTGTTTATTCCTGACACCAAGCGATAAGAGCCTAAGAGGCTTGGGTATTTAAGTGAGCCTCGCTCCACCTTCCCTCTGGGGAATCTACAACGGGAAATCTATTTGACAGTCTGTCACACACCAATAGCTCATTGGCACGTACCTTAGTGTATAAAAAAGGGTGCGCTCACTTGGTTGCTCGAACCTTGAGTGGGGAGACCTAGTTGTGGGCCATCATTCGCCGGTGTGAGCCTTTGTCTATACTCTTGCTAACCCACCCATAGACCGGGTTGGCTAAAGTAACAATTATTTCCTTGAATATGTGCTTGTGGATGTACGTGCCAAATTTGGACCCGAGGGTAAAACTGTCTTTTTCACGTCAAGATTCTATACTAAAAGCCCATAAATATTGGCCCTTAAAAAACATATTAGAAAACCCAGCCCATTAGATTTTATTCTATCGGTACAGAACACTACAAATGAAAAACTAAATAAAATAGACAGCATAAGAACATGATTGTTACTAACTATTTTTACTTTTTCTAAACATAAACACATGCAACGCCGAAAGTTGGATCCAAGACACGTTATGGGTTCCATAGCCAGGTATATCAGCACATTGTGGACCCACTGCCAGCTTTCATCACAGCTACAAAATATTCTCTTTTCAGATCTATAAAAGGGAAGATAACTCAAGTTCAAGGCAGGCTGAACATCACTCTTAAAAACTTCTATTCTCTGACACAAGTTCTGAGAATTCCATTCATTTGTCACCGCCCTCACGGCTATCAAAAGAAAGTAAGGTAACAATAAGCCTTATTTCCTCATATTACATAATGGCAGCTCATTTCACTATACTGACTTGAGCGTCGGAGTGTACCCGGCACCCACCATACCGGTGGTAGTCTACTCCCGTACACTTTATCTTTGTTTTGCAGGATCGTTAATGCCCCCAATCTACAAATTCTGATTGTGGACCTCGGGCGAAAACCAGCATCCACAATTTGGCGCCCACCTTGGGCCTTGGCGATTTATAGCAAACAAGAGATTTCACAGTCTGCAATTCTAATTGTCATTCATGGCTTCAAGCAGCGAGCTGACACCAGATCCAACTTCAGCCCAAATATCTATGCTACAAGAACGGTTACGAACTTTGGAGGAGGAGAATTTGACCATGCGAAGCTCCAATACAAACCTTCGAAAGCAGTTAGAATTAATCTCTTCCACCTCTCAACAACGTGACTCTCCGGGTAATACCAACAATGATTTAATCCCATCCAATCTTTTGGAAACATTCAACGGTGTGGCAAATGACACTCCTTCGCCAGGAGACCACCCAAGTAATCATACAGTTCCGCCAATTCCCCAGCCGACCAGGCTCAGCAAGTCGCTTCCAACATGCGCAAAGAAATGTTAGAGTTCAAAGAAGCAATATGTCCAGTCTACCAGGCGTCAAAATGCCAATAAGGAAAAGTAGAGCTGGAACATTTCTGACACACCATTTTTCGAGTCTATCACCTCTGTAGAATTGCCAAGGAAATTCAGCCCTCCAGATATGAAAATGTATGATGGATCTACTGACCCAGACGACCACATCATCCATTACAAGTATAAGATGATGTCAACAGGCCTGACCCCTCGACAATGGGAGGCCGGAATGTGCAGAGGATTTGGGGAGACATTGGCGGGTCCAGCCCTAACTTGGTTCATCAATCTCCCGTATAGGTCCATTGGGTCATACCAACATCTGGAAGACAAGTTGTAGAGCATTTTGCGAGTTCTTGCAAAATTGAGAAGACTTCAGACGACCTTTGTGCCATCCAGCAAAGGAAAGGTGAATCTTTACGAAGCTACGTAGCTCGCTTCAATAAAGAAATGATAACTATCCCAGACCTCCATCAACCTACTGCAGTAGAAGCATTCAGAAATGGTTTGCTTCTAGAAAGCGGACTTTACAAGAAGCTCACTAAATTCCGATGCTACACGATGGATCAAGCCATGGCTCGAGCCCAAATTGAAATAAGGTGGGAGGAAGATAAGAGGAACAAGAGAAAAGAGAATTTTTCTGGTTTGCAATACAATAACACTCAAGATACTACTAAAAGGCGCAAAGAATTTCTCAATAGAGCACCTCGGCCAACAGACAGGAAGCATCTTCCGAAAATGAATCAACATTTCAACCGGGATTTCAAGCGCCAACCGTTAGCTTTCAAGCGACAAGACAAATCTGCTAACAGGGAGAGACTCCCAGACTACAATTTTACTGTTTCCCCGGGAGAACTGGTTTCGGTACTCAAGAAGATGGGAGGCGAAGTAAAGTGCCTCCACGCTCCAGAGATTATTCAGTCAAAAAAGATACCAGCAAATGGTGTGAGTTTCACCGAGATTATGGTCATACGACAGCAGATTGTGTGGCTTTAAGATGGAAGTATTGGAATTGTTAAACAAATGGCACTTGAAGGAATTACTCACAGATAAGGGCAAGGCTACAATGGCCAGGAGAAATGACAAGGAAGATGGCCCCATACCACCACCACCAATCAACAATACCGTAAGTTTTATTTCTGGTGGTTCTGAAGTCAGTGGTGTTTCATATTCCGCAGCGAAAAGACATGCCAGGATAGCCGCAATAGGTCTTTTCCATTCGACTATGTCAATAGAGGAGACTTGTACAAACCTTACAATTGAATTTCAGACGACAACATTTCCAGCCGAATGAATCCGCATCACGATGCGCTGGTAATCTCATTACAATTGCAAATTTTATGGTCAAAAGAATCTTGGTCGACACAGGTTCGTCAGCAAATATCATCTTCAGGGCAGCCCTTTCCGACATGGGAACCGAGATTGAAAAGATCAACAGGAAATCAACTGTTCTTATTGGGTTCAGCGGCGAACAGAAATTCACCATTGGAGAGGTAACTCTTCCAGTCTATGCAGGAGGAATCAATAAGTTGACTTCATTTTTGGTCCTGGATTGCCCTCAGCCTACAACTTGATCGTTGGCCGACCCTGGATTCATGAGATGAGGGCAGTCTCGTCAACTTATCATCAAGTGCTCAAATTTCCCACAAGGTGGGGAGTTCAGGAGATTGTAGGAGACCAACACGCTTCAAGAAGTTGTTACCAGACTACTTTAAAGGCGAAACCTCAGTCGGCATAGCAATTAATGGAGGGATCCGGTGTTACACCACCAGATCAGCCAAACGTGGAGGAGCTAGACGAAGTCTCAATACACCCGGAATATGCAGATCACAAAGTACCTATTGGAGTTAATCTGGATCCCAAGCTACGAACCGACCTAATTGATTTCTTGATGAAGCGACATGATTGTTTCGCCTGGTCACACGAAGATATGACCGGGATCGACCCAGAGTTAATCACCCATGAGCTCCATATAGATCCAAACTACACTCTGTCAGACAGAAAAGAAGAAAGTTTGCCCCGGAGAGAAATCAAATCATCAATGAAGAAGTCCAAAATTATTACAAAATGGAGCCATCAAGGAGGTTCAATTCCCAGATTGGTTAGCTAATGTGGTGATAGTACGAAAGAAGAACGGGAAATGGAGAGTTTGCATCGACTTCACAGATTTGAACAAAGCATGCCCCAAGGATTCCTTCCCATTACCTCATATTGATTCATTGGTTGATGCTACAGCAGGTCATGAGTTACTGAGTTTCATGGATGCCTATTCAGGCTACAATCAAATTCTCATGCATCCGAACGACCAGGAAAAAACTGCATTCATCACCAACAGAGGCATATATTGTTATAAAGTGATGCCATTCGGAGTCAAAAATGCTGGAGCGACTTATCAACGAATGGTGAACAAAATGTTTTCTCAGCAAATAGGGAAGACCATGGAGGTTTATATAGATGACATGCTGGTAAAGTCAATAGAAGCCGAACAACATCTGACACATTTGGAGCAGGCATTCGACACAATGAAGAAGTATGGTATGAAATTGAATCCAACAAAATGTGCTTTTGGAGTCGCTTCAGGGAAATTTCTTGGGTACATGGTCACGCGACGAGGGATAGAAGCCAATCCAACTCAGATCAGATCTATTCTTAAAATTCCTTCTCCTTCCACTCCGAAAGATGTCATGCGACTTGCTGGGAGAATAGCCGCACTTAATAGATTCATTTCCAAGTCGACCGATAAAAGTTTTCTATTCTTCTCAGCATTGAAGAAGGCAAAACACTTCGAGTGGACTCCAGCATGCGAAAAGGCGTTGACAGAACTCAAACGATACTTATCTTCTCCACCATTGTTATCTAAGCCACTCGACAATGAAAGACTTTTTCTCTACTTAGGAGTCTCAGAGCAAGCAGTTAGTGCCGTCCTGATCCGAGAAGAAAACGGAACTCAACTCCCAGTCTACTATGTGAGTAAAGCATTGTTAGATGCAGAATCACGCTACCCTCATATGGAAAAATTGGTACTGGCGCTGATAACTGCAGCAAGGAAGCTACGACCATATTTTCAGGGGCAACCCAATCACTGTCTATACGTCGTATCCAATGAGGAGCATTCTTCATAAACCGAGTGTGGGACACAGAAACTGAGCGACGCCGTTCCTAGGCTCGCGGCCTAGTTGGGAAGGATTACATAACATGGAGTCGCCACCCGGTGTGAACCGGGACAAAGATTTAAGGCCGCACTCACCCCTCGCAAGGGAAGACCTCAAACCGTTGGGTTCGGAATGGTCCCTTACTTATGTCACTTGTAATGAAAGGATTCATGTAATAATTTAACTAAGCTTAAGTAACACTTATTTCCAAGAGTATCATGCTTCTAAATTCTCATATGCAAAATAAAACTTATGTGTACATTTTTACATATATCTCATATTCAAAATTACATGCTTAATATATCTCAAGATAGCAATGAACATACAAATTACATATCACATTCGGGAAAACACAAGCACACATATTGACCCTACAAGCACACATATGGGCACTTTTCCAAGCGGTACGTGGAATTGTAGCCCAAGTACAGACCGCACTACCGTCCATTCGGAATCGGCTACGGAATTTACGTCTGGGTTTCCATCCGATATACCGCAAGAAATAATACTCAAATGTTATCATGACATAAGCATACGAATTGTGACACATTTGCATGAGAAAGATCAACCAATAGGCAATTATGCATGAATATAATAAGACAGACTCAGTTCCAGTGTGTGCACGTTTGTGTAGCGTTCGTAAACGCGTTCGAACGTAAATGAAACAGAATGTTCACGTTCGAGTAGCGTTCGTAAACGCGTTCGAACGGAAATGAAACAGAATGCTCACGTTCGAGTAGCGTTCGTAAACGCGTTCGAACGGAAATGAAACAGAATGCTCACGTTCGAGTAGCGTT
>SKCR01033981.1:0-42521 GCA_019454045.1 Zanthoxylum bungeanum | reverse complement strand
CGAACCATCCATGGCCGAAACCATCCATCACTTGGAGCTTCTACCATTGATCATCTTCTTCATCACAAGGCATTGTAAGTATGATTCGCCATTATTCATGTTTAAATATATATTCTTTGTAGTATTTTACATGCTAATCTTTCTTGGGACATTTAATAGAAACCAACATAAAAGACAAGATTCGCAGACGTCATATGAATTGGGATCAAATCGTCCAAGTACCCACTCTTCGAAAGTGTGGATATGCGAGTCTTGTTGATGTGTCCCAGACGACAATGCCACATATAAGCTTCATCTTTTAGATTACTTCTTTTGAGCCTTTTGTTTGTCATTTTAGGAGATTTATTTATATTCAAAATATAAAGACCGTTATTTGCAACAGCTGTGCAAAATTCTGCATCATTTTATATAAATAACACCCAGTGTTCCTGAATACAAAAGTGTAACCCTGCTGGGTTAACAAGGATACAGATATAATATTCCTAGTTAAACTAGGTACAAAATAACAGTTCAAAAGTTTAAGTTCATGCCCTGAGGGCAGTTCTAAAACAAAAGTCCCTACGGCCAAAACAGCAACTGGTTGTTCCGTTTCCAACCCGTAGATCCATCTCCCCGGATGCCAGCACCCTGCTATCCTGCAGATCCTGCACATCAGTACAAATATGAGCACCACAACCAGAATCAAAAATCCAATTTTAAAACTAGAAGTATTCATATTTATCTCAATAACAAACATACCAGAAGCGATAGCCTTGCCATCCTTGATATCCTCCTTCTGCCATTTGCCCATTCGGCAGTCACGTTTCCAGTGACCCCTCTTGCCGCAGTTGAGGCAGATGTCGTGAGATTTGTCCTTTGGCTTCCTAGAAGCCACTGTCAACTTGCCTTTGCCCTTTTTCTTGAACTTCTTCTTCCTTGCACCTACAATTGCCTTGGGGCCACCCTTTGGCGCATGAGAGGTCGATGCAAAATGCGCCTCCCGCTTGCTCCCCTTTAGGAGTTCCCTTTCGGACTCCTTCAAGATAGATAACAGCTCTCCAAGAGTGTCATCTGTATCCATCAACTTATAGTTGACTATGATTTGTTTCCAAGTATCAGGAAGTGTCTGCAAGATCATATCTATAGTCAGCTCAGCCTCCAAGACTATTCCCATATTGGCCAACTCATCAATATCGGCGATCATTTGAGTCCCATGGGCTTCAACTGATGCGCCATCTGTCATCCGGGAGCGGAAGAGTTTCCTTACTAGCTCGTACCTCTTCATCCGCTTATTGGTGCGGTGAAGATCACGCAATCTTGCCATCATGTTATAGGGATCCAAGTCCCTATTCTGGCGTCTGAAATGCTGGGTCATTGCAGCTAGCATAACTGACTGAGCTTGGTCACAATCATCACTATGAGTCTTCCATAACTCTAGCTCCAGTGGCTCAGTGGGTTTAGGCGGGAGAGGTCTCTGAATAGTATACAGTATCCTCTCAGCCCCAAGCACTATCTTGAGGTTCATTTCCCAGTCGGCAAAGTTTGTCCCTTTGAAGACATTATCACCATGATTATGTCGCGGATATTACCTTTGCCAGTCATCTGACAACTATAGTCCAACTATAAAGTCAACGATGTTATGGGTACAGTCAAACTGTTAAAAAAAATAACAATATATTAGTCCAACTAATTATTAAATATTGACGAAAATGATTTTGAAAGACGCGTAAGGCTAAGTATCCGAACGAAATTGTAAATTCAATAATAGCCTCCCACTATTTTCTTCAAGTTTCTAACCCTCTGTAGACAACTCGGGAAATCTAATTTCCTAGTGGGCTAGAATCCCGTTAAATAACACACAACCTTGACTTTGGCCAACAAGTTGTATGATATTTAACTAGGTAGATCTCGAAGATCAATTGGATCCCATCCAATTCCTAGATCCGGTAGGTGGACATCCAAGTCCGAAACATATATATCTAATACATATGTCAATGTATCCAATACATTTTCCTAACCATTTCCTCTGAATCAACTAAGCCTTGGCTTTGGCACAACAAACCTAATGATTCCAGTTAAGCGGGACCCATTGACAAGGAAAATTTCGTAATCAATGTCGATGGACAAGAAGTGATCTTGACTTTGGCCAACAAATCACAACTTGGACAGGACACCGATGTGGAACAAAACTCTCATGATTCAAACACATCCTCAATTGACAAAGGTCTTGACTTTGGCCAACAAACCAATGCCAATTTCGGATCTTGAGAAAGAATCATTCAACGGAAGGAAAATTGCTTAATATTGTTTGAGGGATTTTTCGCGTAATTGGCAACCAATTAATTTATCTTTGTTAGGTCTCATCATCATACACCCTTAAGCATGCTTCTAAAACATCATAAAGCGCGTAAAGTAAAGTAATAGTGATATGCGGATGGATATATAAACAACTTGTTCCTAGAACAAATCACTCCCTTTCCTCTCCCCGCTAGCACTATTCTACTACTACCCAATCACATAATACAATAAGAGAAACCTCATTTACATTGAGGGGAATTAGGTGAGAAGAGAATACAAAGAGATAAAGAGATAAGGCTGGACACGCAGGTCCAATTTATAAATTCCAAATTTACAATAACTTCTAAAATTACCCTTTCCCTTCTAATATCCATCCGATATACACTATTCATTCATCACATACATATATATTCAAACAAGACATGTTTTTACAACCAATCTAATCCAATTAATTAGTCTTTGTTAAAGTGATCATCCAATGTTCAAACAACGGTTTGATTTTGTGCGAGTCCAACTCGATTGAGAATAAGTACATAAGGTACGAATTCGCGAATTATATCGAACTACTTATTAAATCTAATTTAATTCGTATTCAATACTAATTCAATTATTTAATTCCAAATTAAATGTTTACACTTTTAATATGCTTTAAAGACTTAGATTCTAAATCTAATCCTATTGGGTCTCAAAGCCCAACTAACATCCAATGTTGAATTTAATTCAAGTCAAATGGGCTTAGAATTGATTTATTAAGGCTTGGGCTTTGGTCAATGTGGGTCAAACCCAATTACCAAGCCCAAATAAGGAATCACCCTTAAGTGCCATAAAACCAATTTTAAGCCCATAAGGCCCAATTAAATTATTAAAGCCCATTAATTAAATTTTAATATTCCAAACATTAAAGTCCAATTAATTAAAGTGTAATACCAAGATTAATATATTAAACCAAATATTTCAAAAATACCCATTTAATTTATTAATCATCAATTTTTCAAAATAAATGTCCAACATTAATTTTAACAAAAATCAACTCCTTTACATGTCCTATGTATTCGGCCAAGGTGAGTTTTTTTTGTGTCGATTTGTTTTTCAATCCGATTGAATTATTAATCTACGTCCCGTACACGTTCTAAGTCATCCAATGATCTTAAACACAAAAATTTCAATCCACTCCAAGTAGCAACACATTCGGCCAAGGCATGAATTTGGGGAAAAAATCATCCAATGCATTTTTCATAAAATTGATTCCATATAACATCATGTTATATACATGCAAGCATACTTATTAATCAAATTTCACAAGAACATGCTTTAATCAATTTTGTCACACCATTCGGCCAAGGTCAAAATTTTGGGGAAAAATCATCCAATGCATTTTTCATAAAATTGATTCCATATAACATCATGTTATATACATGCAAGCATACTTATTCATCAAATTTCACAAGAACATGCTTTAATCAATTTTGTCACACCATTCGGCCAAGGTCAAAATTTTGGGGGGAAAAAATCATCCAATGCATTTTTCATAAAATTGATTCCATATAACATCATTCTATATACATGCAAGCATACTTATTCATCAAATTTCACAAGAACATGCTTCAACCAATTTTATCAAATTTTAACCTAAAGTATTTCATGCTTAACCATGGCTCAATGATACCATTGTTGGTTTCTATAATATGTCCCAAGGAAAGATTAAGCATACATGAAATACAACAAAGAATATATATAAAAGATGAAGTATGGCGGAATCATACTTACCAATCTCTTGTGATGAAGAAAGATCAAGCCAAGATGGAAGCTCCAAGGTAGATTAGGTTCGGCCAAGGAAGACAAGAAGAGGAAAGCTCCAAACTTTGTGTATTCCTTGCTCTATGATGGTTTCCCTATCACCTCTTTTGATCCCTTGAAGGTGCTAGCCTTGCATGTTCCAAACATCAACCTTTTCTTCAAGCTTTTGGCAACCAAATTTGAAGAAGATGAAGACCAAAACTGCATGCAGTTTTCGGTCAAGAGTGAGTGAGAGAAGAGAGATTTTCTTAATTGATTTTGATACCAAAAATCAATTATATTTATGCCATAATATTTATTAAATAATAATAAATCTATGACACAAGCCATGCAAAGGCTTAGAGTGTCAAACACTCAAATTCCATGCATAACATTTGAGTGTAATATACACTATCACCATGCAATGCATCATCAATAAAATAATGCATATAATGACATGTGTCATGTGGGCCCCACACGTTTCCAAATGAAAGTGGGCCCACGTGCACTCACGCATTCGGGTTCGATATTTCTGAAATACCGAACTTACGTCGCGACGTTATTTAAATCGAATTTAAATAAATAATCGCGCCTAGCGAAATTATTATTTACGTCGCTAACGAATTAATTCTAAATTAACTCGTATGCCCGAATTAAAATCTAATTTTAATTTCGCGTCGAAATCGAATTTCGATTATTATATCGAATATAATAATTTTATCGATTAATTCCAAATTAATCGTTCTCTCTCTCTAAACAAGGTACTTTATCCGAGATAAAGTTTCTCCGCAATTAATCCAAGATTAATTAAGTCCGAATCAAATATCATAGGTGAATCTTCAGGAAGCGACCCAAGAGATCTCCGGATATGTTGGCAGTAAATACGGTCGTCGGATAATCCGAACACGCACGTACCTCGTACTACGTTCTCACCGATTCACAAGACAAGGTTGGCTTCTAGCAAAGCGCCATGTCTACCCAATTCTCCAGAAATATTCTTATAGGAATATAAGATCTATATCAAGCGTAGTATACCGTAGTATTGCGTACATCGATCCAGTATCGGATGATCACATGCTAGGCCTGGGGCTGGAGATGTGTCTGCCCCGTACGAAATATATATCGGACATCAAACAGCTAGTCTCTTTAAATCAGACAATCCTGACCTAGTCATATTGTCCCGACGGTTGCAACCTTTTATAGAGTACTAGTTCTGTGTCCTGCGTGATCATCACCTCCATATGTCTGAAGCGATACTTCCATCTTGACATCACATCCAGTACACTACGATTCTCGATAAACCCAGAAGAGGTGTACACAGAACCGGTTAGGGTCCCCAACCACCAAAACCAAAGTTTACCGATTGTCGCAAGTACTAGCGATGTAAGTCTCAGGTTAAGACCATATACACCTACCCTGATGCGGCCTCCCATAGACACGCAGACATACTACCAATGGGATTCCGCGGGGTCTATCCAGAGCGAAGCTGTTTTCCGTACCATCGGTAAAACACAACCTCCTATTGCACTTGCATAAGTATCCAATACTTAAATATATGAGAACTATGCTGTTGTGCCCGCACAACGTGCACAAGCGCAATACTAGTCTATTCCGCATTATCGATGTCCAATCTCGATAATACTCCGACTAGGGATATTTAATGATTAAACTTTTATAGATTGATACTGTCTCATATCATCTCAATCCAGTATTAATCATATGGACTTTCGCCATTTATTAGTCAAAGTAAATAATATTACAAAACGGCAAAAGGCAATTTCATAATCACATAGTTAATTTTGTACAATAATACAATATCATTTACAAACAGTGACGCTATGGGACATAATGTCTAACAAGGCCTAGGGCTGGAATTGTGTCTGCCCCGTACGAAGCACATATCGGATGTCTGGTAACTAGTCTCTCTATCGGATAAACATGACCTTATCCTTTTA
The DNA here is from genome assembly GCA_019454045.1 of Zanthoxylum bungeanum. Classification (NCBI taxonomy): domain Eukaryota; kingdom Viridiplantae; phylum Streptophyta; class Magnoliopsida; order Sapindales; family Rutaceae; genus Zanthoxylum; species Zanthoxylum bungeanum. The sequence continues at coordinate 36,513 of SKCR01033981.1, read as the reverse complement.
TCCCGATGACTGCAGTACAAAAGAGAACCAGTACCGTATCCTATGTGACCATCATCTCCATTGTGACTAGAGTGATACTTCCGTCTTGACATCACACCCAACACATTATGATTCTCAATATACCCAGCAGAGGCGTCCACATAACCTGTTAAAGCCCTGGACGACCAAAACCAAAGTATATTGATTGTCGCAAATATTAGTGGTGCAAGTCTCAGGTTAAGACCAAATACACCTACCCTGATTTCGGACTTCCATAGACACAAAGTCATACTACCAATGAAATTCTGAGGGGGTCTATCCAGGGCGAAGCTGTTTCCCGTACCATCGGTAAACACAACCTCCTATCACACTTGCATGAGTATCCTATACCCAAATATATGAGAACTATGTCGTTATGCCCTCACAACGCGCACAAGTGTAATACTAGTCTTTTACTCATTATCGATGTCCAATCTCAATAATACTCCGACTAAGGATATTTAATGATTTATCCTTCATGGATTGATACTGTCTCATATCATCTCAATCCAGGAACAAATCATAAGGACCTCCTATCATTTATACAACTTGGTGATCTAATAACAAATGATAAGAGAGCAATCTCCTTTGTCACATAGTTAATTTGTACAACAACACCATGATCTGTACAAATAGTGACGCTATAGGTCATAATTGTCCAACATGATGGTGGTAGTTGGAAAGCATTAATTGTTTTTTGGCTCCAAAATTGTATTTGACTTTTGGAAAGGCCTTTTACAATTTTTTGGTATATGTTTTAATTGATTTTGGAAATCAATTAACCTAACACAATTTGGTTTCCCTAGGATAACCTACAATTGGAACTTATCCAATTTGGGTTCTAGTTTGGTATCATCCAAACTTATGCCAAGCATACCCAAATTTACAGGAATGCGAAACCTAATTTCTTTCATGTTCATATCTAATATGAAATCTATTAAACAGATTTTTATGGAACATTATTCAAAATAAGTTTCGCACTGTTTATGTGTATCCGTTGAAGGAAATGGTACCTCAGAGCGACTCATGATTAACCTTATCATGTCCAACAAAATTCGGTTACTTTGTTCGGACACACCGTCAGAATGACGTGTTCCAGGAGGAGTCCTCATTGAAAGAATACTATATTCTTTCAAGAATTAAACTTATTTCTTAAGTATTTTCATCATGGTTTAACCGTGGCGATTTAATACTTTAGCCGATCTGTATGTCTATTTCGTGTCGAAACTATAAAAGTTTCCGATTTGTGTTTCAAAAGAAACACATAACCATAACGCGATGCCACATCCGTAAAGGTCACGAAATATTCATATCCACATCTAGCGTTTCTAGACATGGCCCACTTACTTCACTATGAACTAGGGCTAACAGATCGGTGGCACTTGCACTTTTACCGAGTAAATAGTGTTATAGGCACTTTGCCCAATAAACTAGATTCGTAGACTTTATTTGAATAGAATCAAATATGTCCTAGTACCCACTCTTCAAAAGTGTGGATATACGAGTCTTGTTTGATTGTGTCCCAGACAACAATGCCACAAAATGTTTCTTCTGATCAAATCAGTTTGAGCTATTTGTTTGTCATGTTATACTTTTGAGATTTATTTATATTCCAAATATAAATACTGTTATTCATATCTAATGTGTTTATCTCAATATCATCTTTATATAATAAAACACTTTAGTGTTCTAGAATATAAAGGTAAATCCGCAACGGATTAAACACTGATATAGGGATAATGTTTCTAGTCAAACTAGTTACATTATAACAGTTTCCAAATTTAGGTACACACCTGAAGGGTAGTTCTTAAACTTAGGTATCTACGGTTGAAACATCGACTTTCGTCCCGTTTTCAATTCCCAGAGAAATCTCAATTGATGTCAGTGTCCTGCTCATAGCAGATTCTGAACACCAGTATATATTTATGTGTGACACTAAGTATTTGAAATCTAATTTTAATACTAGTAGTGCACATATTTATGACAAACATATTTGAAGTCAGAGCCATGCCCGTCTTCAATTCCTTCATGTCTGTTTTGTTCAAACGGCAGTCACGCTTCCGCGATCCCGTTTGCCACAATTTAGATAGAAATTTTGGGATATGTCCTTTATATTCCCAAAAGATTATAATGATTTTGCCTTTGCCTATTTCAACACCCCAGAAGCCTTTGGTCTAGCCTTGGCTGACTAGAATATCGAAGTAAGGTGCGCCTTGCGCTACTTGCCTAATTGTAAACTTTGACTTTATCTCCTTGAGAATGGCCATTAACTCTCCAAGAGTTTTGTATTGCAATTTATTACTTCTAAAATCTAAGCATAGATTTATGAAGATCCTTCAATTTCATTATCATACTTTAAGGATCTAATCCTTAGTTCTGATTAAGAAATTAAGGAATCTACTCGGCAAGATTATCGGATTAAGCACTAAAGTTATCATCACATAAATCTTCCAAAGATTATGCTCTACTATTTGCTTAACTCCGGACTTAGGCCTAATATGTTATTTTATCAAATAAAGTAACTTATTAGTTTACAGGACCTTCCTGAAATTTTATTCCCAATTTGAAAATTAAATCATTTAAATACATTTTCCCTAGGATTATGTTTTAAATGCTAATCTTTCAATCTTATCTTGATTTTAATAGTCCAACTATTTAATCAATGATTTCGGTACTAAGCATTACAATGATTACTATAATCCAATTATATAATCAATTATAAATGAATTGTTTGAATACAGTCCAACTGTTAATTAAAACAACAATTAAATATTAGTCCAACTAATAATTAATTATTTGACGAATGATGTTTGTTTTGAGCGCGTATGGCAAGTAATTAAACGAATATTGCAAATTCAATTCTTGCCTCCCACTAATTTTCGGCGAGCCTCCAACCCTCTGTCGAGTACTTGGGAAACCGTGTTTCCTAGTGGGCTAGGATCCCGTTAAATGTCACACAATCTTGACTTTGGCCAACAAATTGTATGATAATTAACTAGGTAGATCTCTAAGATCAATTAGATCCCATCGAATTCCTAGATCCAGTAGGTGGACATCCAAGTCCGAAACATATATCCTATATATGCCAATATATCCAATATATTGCCTAACCTTTTTCCTCTGAATCAACTAAGCCTTGGCTTTGGCACAACAAACTTAGTGATCCCAGTTAAGCGGAACCCATTGACCATGGAAAGCTTCGTAATCAATGTCGATGGACAAGAAGTGGTCTTGACTTTGGCCAACAAACCACAACTTGGACAAGACACCAATATGGAACAAATCTCTCGTGATTCAAACACATCCTCGACGGACAAAGGTCTTGACTTTGGCCAACAAACCAATGCCAGTCTTAGATCTTGAGTATGAATCACTCAATGGAAGGAAAAACGCTTAATATGTTGTGAGGGTTTTTGCGTGCAAATTGGCAACCAATTTATTATCTTTGTTAGGTCTCATCATCATACACCCTTAAACATGCATTCTAAATACATAATAAAGCGCGTATAATAAAATAATAATGATATGCGGATGGATACTTAACTCATTGATCGTAGATCAAATCTCTCAATTTCCTCTCTCTCGCTAGCACAAGTATTTGCTTCTACCCGTTACATAACACTTCTAAAGAAACCTCATTTGCATTGGGGGAATAGGTGAGAAGAGAAATACAAAGAGTATGGAGGTAATAGGCTGGACACGCAGGTCCAATTAATAAATTCTAAATTTATTACAACAATTTCTAAAATTGCCCCACCCAACTAATATCCATATGATATACATTATTCATGCATCGCAACCATGTATTCACACAAGCATGTTATCAATCAATCTAATCAAATTAATTAATATGATAATTAATGACCATCTAATGTTCAAACAACGATTTGATTTTGCGCGAGTCAAACTCGTTTTTGCGAATAAGTACTCAAAGTACGAATTCTCGAATTAAATTAAACTACAAAATTAAATCCAATTCAATTTGCATTTAATACTAATTCACTTATTTAATTCCAAATTAAATATTACACTTTATTAATAAACCTTTACGACTTAAATTCCAAATTTAATCTTTACGGGTCTCAAAGCCCGATTAACGTCCAACGTCAATTTAATTAAAGTCCAATGGGCTTTTAATTAATTTCTTAAGGCGTGGACTTTTTGTCAACTCGGGTCAAACCCAATAACCAAAGCCCAATTAAGGAGTAACCCCACAAGTGGGTTTCCTTATCACATTCGTAAGACTCTATATGTGTGCTAGCATCTAGATTTTGCAACAAAATCAACACTTTCCTTCTTATATAGCTCTCGGCAGTGAGCATAACAGAAGAGAAGAAATGGAGCCCCTTGGGCAAGTGAGAGAGAGAAGAAATAAAAGAGAAATGTGTGTTAGGTTGTTGTAAAAAAAATTGGTAATTGATTTTATTAAAATCATATACACAATTTTTACTTTCAAAAGTCAAATTAATTAAAGCTTACAACCACCAACATCAACACCCATCAATCAATGAATAGTGACTGGTATCTATCACTCAAAGTGAAAGACATCTATCACTTGATTGACGAATGATGTGACGCTAGAGGCGACTATCGATTTGACGCTTGATGTGACTTTCGTGCCGCACTCGAATTCGAAATACAAATGCGCTCGCAAACACTCCCGGGCTCGGGTTCGCTAATTCCAAATTAACTAATTTTTCGTTGCGACGTAATTAAATCTAATTGAATTAAATAATCATGCCTAGTATAATTACCATTCACGTCGCTAACGAATAAATTCTAAATTAATTCGTTCGCCCGAATTAAAATCTAATTTTAATTCCGTGTCGAAATCCAATTTCGTAAAATATATCGAATATATTATTAAATCGATTAATTCCAAATTAATCGTTCTCTCTCTTTATTGATATTTTATCCCAGATAAAATATCTCTGTAATTAATCCCAGATTAATTTTCTCTCTCATCATTAATTAATCCCAGATTAATAAAGTGCGAGTCATACGTCATCGGTGAATCTTCGGGAAGTGACCCATGAGATCCCCGGATATGTTGGTAGTAAATTCGGTCGTCGGACTATCCGAACACGTAAGTACCTCGTACTACGTTTGTACCGATTTACAAGACAAGGTTGGCTTCTAGCAAAGCGCCATGCATACCCAATTCTCCAGAAACATGTTTACAGGAATAAGCGATCTATATCAGGCGTAGTATACGTAGTATTCCGTATTTCGATCCAGTATCGGATGTCACGTGCTAGGTCTGGGGCTGGAATTGTGTCTGCCCCGTACGAAGCACATATTGGATCTCTGGTAACTAGTCTCTATATCGGATAAACATGACCTTGTCATTTTATCCCGATGACTGCAGTACAAAAGAGAACCAGTACCGTATCATAAGTGACCATCATCTCCATTATGACTGGAGTGATACTTCCGTCTTGACATCACACCCAACACACTACGATTCTCAATATACCCAGCAGAGGCGTACACAAAACTTGTTAAAGCCCTGGACGACCAAAACCAATGTATATTGATTGTCGCAAGTATTAGCGGTGCAAGTCTCATGTTAAGACCAAATACACCTACCCTGATTTCGGACTTCCATAGACACATAGTCATACTACCAATGGAATTCCGAGGGGGTCTATCCATAGCGAAACTGTTTCTCGTACCATCGGTAAACACAACCTCTTATCACACTTGCTTAGTATCCTATACCCAAATATATGAGAACTATGTCGTTATGCCCTCACAACGCGCACAAGTGTAATACTAGTCTTTTACGCATTATCGATGTCCAATCTCGATAATACTTTGACTAAGGATATTTAATGATTTATCCATCGTGGATTGATACTGTCTCATATCATCTCAATCCAGGAAAAAATCATAAGGATCTCCTATCATTTATACATCTTGGTGATCTAATCAAAAAAGATAAGAGAGCAATCTCCTTTATCACATAGTTAATTTGTACAACAACACCATGATCTGTACAAATAGTGACGCTATAGGTTATAATTGTCCAACATGATGGTGGTAGTTGGAAAGCATTAATTGCTTTTTGGCTCCAAAATTGTATTTGACTTTTGGAAAGGCCTTTTACAATTTTTTGGTATATGTTTTAATTGATTTTGGAATCAATTAACCTAACACAATTTCTCTCTCTCTCTTGGCATTACTCACGTTTTTGGAGCCAAAATTCTCCTTCTCTCCCATTCGCCTTTTGAAGCCAATTTTCTTCTTGATTCTTGCTTGGCCGAGAACAAAGGAGAATAACAAGGAAGATTTGTGGTAAATCTTGCCATTGCTAGCACATGAAGAGTCATCTAAAGGTGATATGGAACTAATTTCATGAGCATGGAATCACCATTTGAAAGCTTGGAGCTTGGAGCATCAATGGAGGTGGTGACCGAAAATGGAGGAACTTCAAAACAGCCCACTGCCGAGCACATTGGAGGAGAGCTTGAAGATTTTGTTCCTCGCATCGCAATCCGATCGTTGTAAGTATGATTCCGCCATGCTTTTACGAGTATTCATACATATATGTTTCATTGCTTGAATTGATACTTGGGACCTAATAGAAACCCAACATGCCTCGACCCTGGGATTCATTCCCGAAACTACTGATAGTGTGGGCCTCATCTCTGGGATTCATACCTGAAACTACTAATAATGTGTTGCTGCTCCCGGCTTCCTCGTATTTGCCGCTTTTCCTTCTTTTCTTCAAAACCTGCGAACACAAAACAAAAAAAAAATTTACAAGTATATGACGTGTATGTATGCATGCATGGATGTGTTTTCTATTCTGACGGGTTAGGCTTTCGGCCAGTTCTTTCGGTGATCGCCTGGTTTTCTCTTCCTCAGGCAAAATATTGCTTCAACCTGTCCACGTTGATTGGCTCGGTGAACTCGTTCCTTTCCAAATCTGACAGTCTCACTGTCCCATTTCCCATTAATTTCTTGACTATATAGGGCCCTTCCCAGTTGGGTCTGAACTTTCCTCTTGGGTCCATCGTCGATGACTTTGACTCTGCTTGAGTACTAGATCATCTTCTATAATCTTGGTAGGATGCACCTTCTTATTGAATGCTCAGGCCAATCTCTTCTGATACAACTGCATATGGTGCAAGGACTTCATTCTCTTCTCATCTAACAATACTAACTGTTCGAATCTCTACGAGGCCCATTCTTGTTCAGGTAACTCTGCCTCCGCTAGTACCTGATGAATGGTAAATCTATCACTATTTCCCACTCATTAACCTAATATTTTGTATAGTTTCTTGAGTTTTGTGAATATTTTGATGTGTTTTATGTTATTTTGTAGATAAATAAAGTTTCAGGACATTCTGGAGGTGATTTGGACCAAAACAGTGAAAATTGGAAAAAAGGGCATTTTGGTAATTTGGGCGCGTCGCGACGCGCAAGCCCTTGGCGTCGCGACGCTTAACATGCACCAGAGCTGCTAATGTGAGCCAGGTCAACGGGTCAGAATTTGAGAAGTTTGACTTTGCTAATGTGCGCTGTGCCACGTCTCACCATCACAGAGGATCCGCTAAAATGCACCGGGACACGTGTCACAAGCCTATGGTGCCGACACTCCGCGTGACACGTGTCATCTTCTCATTGGACCGAATCATCGGTGAATCGTCTTCTACCGCGCGTGCCACGTGTTGAATTCTTATTGGGCCGATGAAATCTATGTCAACAGTCAAAGTCAAACCGCGTGGACCAAGTCAACAGAGCCAGCATCGCGACGCAATAAGGAATTTGGCGTCGCGACGCCAGACGCAAAATTTGCCTATAAATTGAGCTTGAGATTTCAGTTTTAGTTGTACCATTCTCTCTCATTTCTTTTATGCAAATAGAGAGTTTCTCTCTCTAGTTTCTTTTAATTTAAGTTTTGTAATTAAATTTTAATTACTTTTTGTAATAATAGTAATTTACTTTCTTTATTTTTAAAGTGTTTACTATTCAACCATGAAGGGTAACTTCCCTCTGCTAGGGTGAAAGGTAATTCTTTTACTATTGCTATTTAGATTAATCTCCCTTAAAAATAATATATTCGCTATTTAAAATTTGACTTAAAAAGGATACCGCCATATTGGTCGGTTGGTAATTCATTTTAAACTGATTTAAACTTGACTAATCAAGGATACCGCCTATATGGCTGGTTGGCAATTAAATTTTCTTACCGCCTATATGGCAGGTTCATGGACAAATCATACCGCCTTTATGGCTGGTCGGACTTAATTTGAATTAATCAGGTTACCGCCTATATGGCTGGTTGGTAATGTTATCATAAGTTTATATATTATTTTATGGGAGATATCTAAAATAGTAAATAGTAAAAGTAATTCCTTTTACCTTAGCATTTTATTTTATTGTAATTTACTTTTCAGTATTTACTTTACCGCATTTACTTTTCCGTATTTTTTATTTTATGGCTTTTACTTTTAAGTTTTTACTAGCCCTAGCCATGTGTCATAACTAAGTTAGTTATCTAGGTTGTGATGAATTTCAATATCACCGGTTTATAATCGTTAGATTATCGTTTGGGTAAAATAAAGATTTATTTATTGAGTCTTAACTTAATGCTTTTTATTAATGTCCACTAATAAAATTGATTAGATAAACTTAAAATGAACTAGACATAGGGATTTTAGGTTTGAGACCTTAGACTCAATAGCCCACAATCTTCCTTGAGGATAGATAACCCTTTAATAGATTTCCTTACAGGATAGACATATACCTGTCGGGCGGGGGATCCATAATTGGAACTTGATCTTAATGAATCCAGATAATTTGGTTGACATAGACATATGGTTCAATTGGGTTAAACTAGGTATTTGTGTCTGACCATCGACAGAGGCTTTCACATATTTTAGTGTTCCAGGTTAATAAATCAATATATTACCCAACTATAGATAACCACTTCATCTTTAAAATGATATTGGAAGAAATCATAACCCTAGATAGTTTTTAATATTGAATTTTCTTAAAATCTACTTTCGAATAATTTTATTTACTTGTTTTTAAATTTAGAATCGTCACCATTTCAAAACAATCAAACAACCTGTTAGATACTAGTAATCATTTGACCTCATAAAATTAATAGTTTAGATATTAAGTCCTCGTGGGATCAATATTTTTATACTACTTGAACGATACGTGCGCTTGCGTTATACGTGTGTGTTTACGCGAGTCAGGTTTTTGGCGCCATTGCCGGGGACTTATTTACCTTTCACTATTAGTTTAGAGGTTAGATACTTTTACTTGAATCTAATTTCTTTTTACTTATTGTTTTTGTTTTTCTTGTGTTTCAGGTTCTCAGAAACTACATGAGACGAACCAGAAGCTTTGAACTCCGATCGCTTGACCCGGAAATTGAAAGAACCATCAGACAGTTGAGAAGGGAAAGGCGAGAAGGCCGGGAAGCTTTAGTCAACATGGAACCTGCACCTTTGGAGGTTGCACCACCAATACCCATTCGAGACAGAACCCTTCCGGTGGTTGACAAACTCATTTCCTGTATTGTATTTCCTCCCTTACCAGCAAATGCAGGTGACATCAAAACTTGTATTCAGATGATTCAGCAGTCAGTTCAGTTTGGGGGGAATGCAATTGAAGATCCTAATGCCTTCATCAGCAACTTCCTGGAAGTTTGTGGCACTTTCAATTACAACCGAGAAGCTGAAGAAGCAATGAGACTGCGTGTTTTCCCATACTCCTTGAAGGACAGAGCTAAAGCTTGGCTACATTCACTACCAGCAGGTTCCATCACAACTTGGAACACTTTAGCCACCAAATTTCTTGCAAAGTACTTTCCACCAGTCAGAACTGGAAAACTGAGAAATGACATCACATCATTTGTACAACAAGACTCTGAAACTCTCTACGAAGCTTGGGAAAGGTACAAAGATTTGCTCCGGAAATGTCCTCACCATGAGATTCCAAAATGGCTTCAAGTCCAAACATTCTATAATGGGCTTTCTGGAATAATGAGAACCACAATCGATGCTGCTGCTGGAGGAGCCTTGATGGCAAAAAGAGAAGATCAAGCCTGGGACCTAATCGAAGAAATGGCCAACAATAATTCCTTGTGGCCAACAGAAAGGAGCATGATCCAAAGAATTGTAGGAATTTATGAAAGTGGAGCCAATATAGCAGTCAACGCCAAGCTGGATCAGATATGCAAATTTATGGAGACTCTTACCACTGGATCTACAAGTTCACCATATGGAGGAGCACCAGAGTCGAACCAACTTGAAGAAACGGTGAATTTTGTCAAAAATTTCAACAGACAGGGAACAATCCTTATTCCAACACCTACAACCCAGGGTGGAGGAATCATCCTAATTTTTCATAGAGCAACAATTCAGGCCAACAACAGAACTATCCACCACCTGGATTCCAGCAATAGAACAAAGGCCAGGAGCAGGCAAATGAACCAGGAATAGCAGAAGTGTTGGCTCAGTTAAAAAAGTACGATGCTGTGATTCAGAGCCAATCAGCTTCTATTAAAGCACTGGAGAATCAAATTGGACAACTGGCCAATGCTCAGAGTTACAGACCACAAGGTAATCTTCCTAGAAACACAGAGCCAAATCCAAGGAACATGGGAAATGAGCAATGTCATGCCATCATGTTAAAAAACGGTACTGAAATCAACAAAGATGTTAGAGCCAAAACAACTGCTGAGGAAGTTACAAAAGAAACAGGGCAACAGACGGAGGTAAAAGAAGCAAAGGAAAAAGAACAGACCATTCCACCTCCATATTTTCCTCAGCGTCTTCAGAAAAACAAACTGGACAAGCAGTTTGCCCGTTTCCTGGAGGTGTTCAAAAAGCTGCATATCAACATTCCATTTGCAGAAGCCTTGAAACAAATGCCCAGCTATGTAAAATTCATGAAAGATATTCTTTCACGAAAAACAGAGATTGGGAGATTACGAGACAGTAACATTGACAGAAGAATGCAGCGCCATCATTCAGAGGAAACTTCCCCCGAAGTTGAAAGATCCTGGCAGTTTCACCATTCCTTGCGTCATAGGAGAATATAACTTTGGTAAGGCTTTATGTGATTTAGGTGCAAGTGTTAATTTGATGGCTTTTTCTATTTTCAGGAAACTGCAGATTGGAGAAACAATGCCCACTTCAGTCTCTCTACAACTTGCTGATAGAACGCTCGTATTTCCAAGAGGCGTAGTTGAAGATGTGCTGGTCAAGGTTGACAAATTCATTTTCCCAGCATATTTTATTCTCCTTGATATAGAGGAAGACGCAGACATGCCAATCATCCTCGGGAGACCATTCTTGGCTACAGGTTAAACCATTATTGATTTATAAAAAGGAAAATTAACCATGAGGGTACAGGACCAAGAAGTAACATTCAATGTTTTCAAGGCCATGAATTTCCCAGATGATGAAAAGAAGGAGGAATGTTTCAGACTTGATGTGATACACAGTACCATTCAGAACTCCAATGCAATGCAAAGTTCTACTGACAAACTTAAAGCATGTCAATTGCCTGTGGAGCCTAAAGATAAAGCGTCTTTTGCACTGAAAGAGCCAATTCTTGCACTACAAGCAACAGAAGAGAAAAGAGATCCACCAGCTCAATGAATTGGAGGAATTTCATAATCAGCCTTTTGAGGATGCCAAATTGTACAAAGAAAAGGGCAAGAAAAGACATGATGAGAAGTTAGTGCGCATACAACTGGAACCAGGGCATAAGGTACTGTTAAACAAATCAATGGTGAAATTCTTCCCATGGAAGCCAAAATCGCGGTGGTCAGGTCCATTTGTGATCACGAAAGTTTTACCAGATAGAGTCGTTGAAATACATGATCCTGAATCCAACAAAACTTTCAAGGTTAAAAACAAGCGTGTTGAGCACTACTAGGGAGAATCATTTGAGCGACAAAAAGAAAATGTCACACTTTCAGATCCAGCCTAACGATCGAGAAGTAAATTCTAGCTGACGACTCTAAACTTAGCGCTCGCAGTGAGGCAACCCATGCAATTTTGTATATATTGTGATTTGGTATAATTTAATTTTGTGTGTTTAGTTTTTGCAGATTAAGACATTTCAAGATGGAAGAAGCTCTCGCAACTCTTCGCAAGCATTTCATTCTCTACCTTAAAAATCTCTGATGAAACTTTACAAAGCTCACTTAGAACGGATGAGACTACTGATGATCAAAGGTATTCCTACTGACATTCGTTGGATTATTGAAGAACGGGTCCGATTGGCAGGTGAGTCTTCTGAATCTTTTATTTCACATCTGATTGGTTTAGGAAAAAGCACATATGCTAAAAAAGAAGAGCCAAAAAATGTGTATTTGTTATAAATGTGCTCATATGTTTTGTAATACTCGTTGTCGTTCTTTAGGAATGGTGTCTGATAACCGCGAAGATAAAATTAATTCATTAGGGATGGCTTGAGTAAGGAGTCTTTGGATGACATATCTAAAACTCTTGAGACGTATCACAGTGGATGTGTGTATCATGAAATTCGCATGTTATATGCACAATTCCAAAAGGAAAGACAACTGTTAAGTCTCAGGAATCTGACTAAAAAAGACTCTGTTTGCCAATTTATAAGAAAATTGGATGGGAAGCTTGTCCCTGACGCATAGACGTCAATCAAGCCGTTACTTTTCTTATGAATATTATATCTCTTTGTCTTTTCTTAATAATTGTGATTTGTTTGTTTTTTTTTTTCTTTTGTTTTCTCCGACAGGATCCAGAACTTTTTGACTATCACGATATTATTTCGCTACTAATCGTCCTCTAGAAGATACTTGTGCTATTTTTACTCACCCTTTTCAGGTACTATAAATTCAGCCCGTCATTGCACTTTTGAAGGCATCCAGAGTTGAGAAAGAAATACATAAAAAAATGGAAGCCACTTTAAGAAGACGAGTTGAAAACATCTGTGTGTTTTGCGGTAGTAGTGTTGGTGTTAAGCCATAATACATAGAAGCAGCACATGAATTGGGTCGAGTCTTAGCTGCAAGGAATATGCACTTAATATATGGCGGAGGCAATCTTGGACTTATAGGGATTGTTTCAAAGGCTGTACAGGAAGGAGGCATTCAAGTTTTGGGAATCATCCCAAAACCCTTGGCAGAGGTAAATCTTATTGAACCATCAAATGGAGAGGAACTGATCGTACCAGGTATGTCTGAACGACTGGTAGAAATGATTAACCGTGTTGATACTTTTATTACTTTGCCAGGTGGCTTGGGTACATTGGAGGAAATTTTTGTTGTGCTATCTTAGGCGAACCTGAACATACACCATAAACCATTGGGCTGTATAACGTTGATGGATTTTATGATTTTCTTTGTGTTTTTCTTGATGATGCCCGGAGAAATGGGTTCGTGTCAAAACCTTTAAAAGAACTCCTCTTTACTGCCAGAACTGCTCCGGATCTAATAGACCAACTCTTAGCCTATGAACCACAAGTTGACCCTATCCTTTCAAAGATAAATTGGTCCAATGACGATCGTGGTAAGAGGCGTCGTGTTAATCTGGATCTTAACCTTTAATTTCTTGTAGAATTTCAGCTAACCAGGTATTATCTTATAACTTTTCATCTACTGTTTAAGACATTGGAGACAATGTCTCATTTAGGTTTGGGGGAGGGAATTAGTTGATCAGTACCTTGTTTTTAGTTTGTGTGTTCTTTTTATTTTTAGTCCAAAATTTTTCGAAAAATAAAAAAAATTTGAAATTTTTTCAAAAATTACAAAAATATTTTACGTTTTTATTTTGACTAAAAGGGAGAAATTGGTGAGAGATAGCTGAGAAAGGAGTTCCCACTCCTGAGACGTATCTCAAACCTATTTCGGAACAAGTTAATTTTGTTTATTTCCTTTTGAATTATTTAATTGTGAATTCTCCATAAAACTGACTAAAATGGATCTTCATATGCTCAGTTGGCAGGTATTATCAATATGCATAGTAACTTACGGACATGAGCTAAAATTGAAAAGTTTGTAATATTAAGTGCTCTAGTTTAATTGGAGGAAGCATCTCAAAAAGTGATGGAGTAAAAAAAAAAACGTCCGAGATCCGAGTTATTAAGTCTGTAAGGGTGTTTTAACACCTGGTGTCCTAAAACCAATTGGTTTGGGAGACACCGGCCCAAAGCTCGTTACATAGATCAGAGATGTTACCGAAAAAATATATATATCTGAAGTCTGAGTAATTAAGTTCGTAGGGGTGTCTTAACACCTGGTGCCCTAAAGCCAACTGCTTTGGGAGGCACCGACCCAAAGCTCGCTAAATAGATGGAAGGTATTGTATATAAATAAAAAAAAATCAGAAAAATCGAAAAAAAAAAAACTACTCCATTGCTACAAAAAGGTGTGAATTCTGATAAAACTTTAGGACAAAAATATTACTCTCTTATCAACTGCACTTGTGACTGTTGTGGGCAAAAATGAGTTGTTTAATATTATGTTGGCTGTGTATATGGAAAATGGTAAATATAATCGGAGAATTTACTTATTTAGTAATTCAGAAAGAAAGAAAACAACTAGTAACTTGAAGTAGAAGTTTCACCTAATTAATCACTAACTTCTTTATTCTCTTTTCCCTTGACTTTTTGCTTTTGTGTGCATTAGTTTTACTTTCTTTTTACTTTTGTAAAATGTTTGTGGGTATCATTGCTGTAAACCCTCATGAGACTACAACTCGTCCACTAGGGACACCTAGGGGTTTAAAGGCTTGTTGCATACGCTAAATGCAACCGTGATCCCTACGAACGTGGCTTAGTAAAATTTTATTATGTTATTTTATTTTATGTTTTGCTCGAGGACTAGTAAAATGTTAGGTTTGGGGGTGTGATGAGTGGTAAATCTATCACTATTTCCCACTCATTTAACCTAATATTTTGTATAGTTTCTTGAGTTTTGTGAATATTTTGACGTGTTTTGTGTTATTTTGTAGATAAATAAAGTTTCAGGACATTCTGGAGGTGATTTGGACCAAAACAGTGAAAATTGGAAACAAGGCATTTTGGTAATTTGGGTGCGTCGCGACGCGCAAGCCCTTGGCGTCGCGACGCTAACATGTACCAGAGCTGCTAACGTGAGCCGGGTCATAATTTGAGAAGTTTGACTTTGCTAATGTGCGCCGAGCCACGTCTCACCATCACAGAGGATCCGCTAAAATGCACCGGGACACGTGTCACAAGCCTATGGTGCCGACACTCCGCGTGACACGTGTCATCTTCTCATTGGACCGACTCATCGGTGAATCTTCTTCTACCGCGTGCCACGTGTTGAATTCTTATAGGGCCGACGAAATCTACGTCAACAGTCAAAGTCAAACCGCGTGGACCAAGTCAACAGAGCCAGCATCGCGACGCAAGAAGGAATTTGGCGTCGCGACGCCAGAAGCAAAATTTGCCTATAAATTGAGCTCGAGATTTCAGTTTTAGTTGTACCATTCTCTCTCATTTCTTTTATGTAAATAGAGAGTTTCTCTCTCTAGTTTCTTTTAATTTAAGTTTTGTAATTAAATTTTAATTACTTTTTGTAATAATAGTAATTTACTTTCTTTATTTTTAAAGTGTTTACTATTCAACCATGAAGAGGTAACTTCCCTCTGCTAGGTGAAAGGTAATTCTTTTACTATTGCTATTTAGATTAATCTCCCTTAAAAATAATATATTCACTATTTAAAATTTGACTTAAAAAGGATACCGCCATATTGGTCGGTTGGTAATTCATTTTAAACTGATTTAAACTTGACTAATCAAGGATACCGCCTATATGGCTGGTTGGCAATTAAATTTTCTTACCGCCTATATGGCAGGTTCATGGACAAATCATACCGCCTTTATGGCTGGTCGGACTTAATTTGAATTAATCAGGTTACCGCCTATATGGCTGGTTGGTAATGTTATCATAAGTTTATATATTATTTTATGGGAGATATCTAAAATAGTAAATAGTAAAAGTAATTCCTTTTACCTTAGCATTTTATTTTATTGTAATTTACTTTTCAGTATTTACTTTACCGCATTTACTTTTCCGTATTTTTATTTTATGGCTTTTACTTTTAAGTTTTTACTAGCCCTAGCCATGTGTCATAACTAAGTTAGTTATCTAGGGTTGTGATGAATTTCAATATCACCGGTTTATAATCGTTAGATTATCGTTTGGGTAATATAAAGATTTATTTATTGAGTCTTAAACTTAATGCTTTTTATTAACTGTCCACTAATAAAATTGATTAGATAAACTTAAAATGAACTAGACATAGGGATTTTAGGTTTGAGACCTTAGACTCAATAGCCCACAATCTTCCTTGAGGATAGATAACCCTTTAATAGATTTCCTTACAGGATAGACATATACCTGTCGGGCGGGGGTATCCATAATTGGAACTTGATCTTAATGAATCCAGATAATTTGGTTGACATAGACATATGGTTCAAAATGGTTAAACTAGGTATTTGTGTCTGACCATCGACAGAGGCTTTCACATATTTTAGTGTTCCAGGTTAATAAATCAATATATTACCCAACTATAAGATAACCACTTCATCTTTAAAATGATATTGGAAGAAATCACAACCCTAGATAGTTTTTAATATTGAATTTTCTTAAAATCTACTTTCGAATAATTTTATTTACTTGTTTTTAAATTTAGAATCGTCACCATTTCAAAACAATCAAACAACTTGTTAGATACTAGTAATCATTTGACCTCATAAAATTAATAGTTTAGATATTAAGTCCTCGTGGTATCGATATTTTTATACTACTTGAACAATACGTGCGCTTGCGTTATACGTGTGTGTTTATGCCGGTCAGTACCCGCATTGACTGCATCTCTACTTCCACCGGTAATACTTCTTCCATTTTGTAGACCAAAGAATAAGTCGTGGCTCCCGTTGTCATTCTCACAGAAGTTCTGTACCCCCACAGGGCATACGGTAGTTTGTTCACCCAATCTTTGTAACTTTCCATCATCTTGGCTAGTACCTTCTTTATCGTCTTATTGGCTGCCTCGACTGCCCCATTTGCTTGTGGTCTGTAAGGTGATGACTTGTGATGTCCTATCTTGTACCTCTGTAGCATCACCTTCGTTTCTCCTTGAAACTGGACTCGTTGTCTGTTACCATGTGATGTGGCATTCCGTATCGACATATGATGTTCTGGGCTATGAACTTGGCCATCTGCTTTGCTGTAACGTTGGGAAACGACTCAGCTTCTACCCATTTCGAAAAGTAGTCTACTGCCACTACTATGCAATGATATCCATTTGACGCATGTGGTCGAATCTCTCTGATCATGTCAATTCCCCATGCTGAGAAAGGCCACGGCTCCGACAGTCCATGCAACTCCGTGTGCAGTAAATGGTTCAAGTTACCGCGTGCTTGACAATCGTGACAATACTTCACCAGATTCGCGCAGTCAGCTTCCATGGTCGACCAGTATAAACCTTGTCTCACTATCTTGCGGGACAAGTTCAATCCGTTCATGTGTGGTCCATATACTTCGACGTGTACTTCTTTCATCGCTTTCTGAGCCTCTTCCTTTCTTAAGCACTTCAGTTGGATTCCATTGGCTTGTCTCTTGTAAAGTTCTCCCTTCAAACTCACATACTGGGAGGCCAATTTCTGAATGGCTATCTTGTCTTTCCTACCGGCTTCTTCCGGGAATTCCCCGCGTTCTAAGGATTGCTGAATAGCGTAGTACCAAGGTTTCCCATCGTTGACTTCTACTTCCAAGACCCTTTCTATCTCGTAACTGGGCCTACTTGCTGTCGTCAACATTAGAGGTTTCATCACCAATTTCTCCGGGTTCTCTCAAGTCGTGGCTAGGGTGGCCAACACGTCTGCCATCTGTTTCTCTTCTCACGGCAAGTGCTGGAATTTACAGTCTGGGATAGCCTGTGCCACCTTCCTAAGGTAAAATAGGTAGGGTCTCAACCGTTCTTCCTTCAATTCCCATTCTCCTCGCATCTGTTGGACTACCAATATTGAGTCTCCATAAACCTCCACGTCCTTAGCTAATAAGGTTATTAGTGATGTCAATCCAAAGAAGCAATGCTTCATACTCGGCCATGTTGTTGGTTGATGAGCGTAAAATATATCAATATTTACCGCCCCTTTTACTTAATATTTTGTTTAGTTTCTCGAGTTTGATGAACATTTTGATATGTTTTAGTTTATTTTGCAGATAAAATAATATTGGGACTCAATGAAATCATTTAGGACGAAATGTGGGTCAAATAAGGGCAAATATTGGACTTGACATATTAATTTTGGAGATTGGAAACTTGAAAGGGCGTTTTAACGAAGTGCAGTTTTGGAAATTCCAGTTTTGCGCAACTGTCATATTTTAGGAATAAATTTTTACTCCGATATTGGATTGAGCTAATTCAAGTTCTATATTAAAGAAGACACAAATATCTACAACTTTAAAAGCCAAAATAATTTCTAATTCAGAATATTTCATGCCCTAAAATGATGAACCATCTACAATTTGTTGTGTGTAATTATTAAAGTCATTTTCAATCATTTTCATAGCAAAAAAATAAATTAATAAATAAATAATAAAAATTATCAAATCACCACCAAACATGATAAGAAATTAGTGGAGCAATTAGTGGAGCAATAGTGGAGGCAATTAATAATGGATTTGGTGGATGATTTGATGGAGGCAAAATTTTGCCTATAATACCAATTCATTTCATTAGTAAATTCATACTTTCTTCTAAGGAATTCCTTAAGATACTAAGAAGATTGTATCTTTTTTGTTATTTATAGCTTTCAGTAATTAATTTCCGCTTTCGCATTTTCTTTTCTTTACTTTTCAGTTTTTACTTCCGTAATTTACTTTTACGCACAATACTTTTCTTTCTTTAATTTTCAGTTTTTACTTTTCAGTAATGAGGAGGTAACTCCCCTTTGCTAGGGTAAAAGGTAAAACTTTTATTACTAATATTTAGATTAATCTCCCTTAATTATAATATATAAACTAGTTAAAACCTGACTTAACGAGGATAACCGCCATATTGGTGGTTGGTTGGTAATTATTTAAATTGGTTTTAAACCTGACTAAACTGGATACCGCCTGATTGTCGGTTGGTAATTAAGATTAATTTGACTTAATCTGGATACCGCCTATATGGCTGGTGTTGGACAATTATGACCCATATCATCACTATTTGTACATATAATGGTGTTATTGTACAAATTAACTATGTGACAAAGGAGATTGCACTCTTATCATTTGTGATTAGATCACCAAGATATATAAATGATAGGAGGTCCTAATGATTTGTTCCTGGATTGAGAATGATATGAGACAGTATCAGTCCACGAAGGATAAATCATTAAATATCCCTAGTCAGAGTATTATCGAGATTGGACATGATAAAACGTAAAAGACTAGTATTACACTTGTGCGCATTGTGAGGGCATAACGGTATAGTTCTCATATATTTGGGTATAGGATACTCATGCAAGTGTAATAGGAGGTTATGTTTTACCGATGGTACGGGAAACAGCTTCGCTCTGGATAGACCCCATCGGAATTCCATTGGTAGTATGACTATGTGTCTATGGAAGTCCGAAATCAGGGTAGGTGTATTTGGTCTTAACTTGAGACTTGCAGCGCTAATACTTACAAAAATCAATATACTTTGGTTTTGGTCGTCCAGGGCTTTAACCGGTTTCTGTGTACGCCTCTTTTGGGTATATCGAGAATCGTAGTGTGTTGGGTGTGATTTCAAGACGGAAGTGTCACTCCAGTCATATGGAGATGATGGTCACATAGGATACGGTACTAAAACTCTTATGTACTGCAGTCATCGGGATAAAATGACAAGGTCAGGTTTATCCGATTATAGAGACTAGTTACCAGACATCCGACATGTGCTTCGTACGAGGCAGACACAATTCCAGCCCCAGGCTTAGCACGTGATCATCCGATACTGGATCGACATACACAATACTACGTATACTACGCCTGATATATATCACTATATTCCTGTAAGGATATTTCGGGAGAATTGGGTAGGCATGGCACTTTTCTAGAAGCCAACCTTGTCTTGTAAATCGGTACAAACGTAGTACTAGGTACTTACGTGTTCGGATAGTTTGACGACTCGATTTACTGCCACCAAATCCGGGGATCTCATGGGTCACTTCCCGAAGATTCACCGATGACGTATGACTCGCACTTTAATTAATCTGGGATTAATTTGATGAGAGAGAAAATTAATCTAGGATTAATTGCGGAGATATTTCATCTGGGATAAAATATCAATTAAAGAGAGAACGATTAATTTGGAATTAATAGATTAAATAATATATTTGATATATTATAAGAAATTGGATTTCGACGGGGAATTAAAATTAGATTTTAATTCGGGAGAACGAGTTAATTTAGAATTAATTCATTAGCGACGTGAATAGTGATTTCGCTAGGCATAATCATTTAATCACGTCGCAACGGAAAATTCGTTAATTTGGAATTAGCAAACCCGAGCCCAGGATTGTTTGCGAGTGCATTCGCATTTCGAATTCGAGTGCGGCACGCAAGTCAAATCAAGCGTCAAATCATTTTTCACATCAAGCGTCAAATCGCTAGTCACTTCAAGCGTCAAATCACTTGTCACTTTGAGTGATGTGACTTGACAACTTGATTGACTTGATGTAAGTTGATGTTTGAGTGTTTGACACTCAAGTGTGATGGTTGATGTGAGTTGTTGAATTAATTAAAAGCTATTTACCTTTATTTGATTTTGGTATTTGACTTTTAATAATTATTGTATTAGATACACAATTAAAAAAACAACAACCTAACACTTCTCTCATCTCTCTCTTCTCTCCAATTCCCACGCCCAAATTGGGCTATTCTTGAGCTTCTGGTTTGCTCACTGCCGTGAGCAGTAAGAGAAGAAAATGAGTGATTTTGTTGCAAAATCAAGGTGCTAGCACACTCCGGAGTCGTCCGTAGGTGATAGGGAAACCCACTTGTGTGCTTGGAATCACCATTGTTGAAGCTTGGAGCTTGGAGCTTCCATGGAGGACCACACATGGCCGAATTTTGGGAAATCAAAAACAGTCACTGCTGAACTTCATGGAGGAGGGCAAAACGTTTTTGTTCATCACCGCATCGTCTCAACCGATCGATGTAAGTATTCCGCAACTTCGTTGATTGTATTCACATATATTTTCATTGCTTGATTCGATCTTGGGAAGCTTAGAGAATTCCAACAATGGTATCTTGAGCCAATATTGAGCATGAAAATTTTAGGGCTTAAAATTTGGGTAAAATGTATTTGAGCATGTTTTGATTAAATTGGATGAGTTAGTATGCTTAATACATGTTTTATTAAGGATTGATTGGATCAATTTGATGAAAAATTGTTTGGAACATTTTTCCCCAAAATTGTTGGCTTGGCCGAATATGTACTAGCCCTAAATGTCTTGGAATTTTGATTTTTGATCATTGGATGTGTTGGAAATCAATTGGGAATATTGATTTAATGTTGAATTGAATTTAATTGGATTGAATTTGATTTGGACATAAAATCCCCTCCTTGGCCGAGACATATAAAGCATGTATTGGGTTTGGTTTTTTGTTAAATTTTGTTGGACATGATTTAATGATAATGAACATGATTAATTGGGCTAATTGGTGTTTTGGAAATATTGAATTGGGTAATTAATTATGTTATACACTTTAGGTAATTAAATTATGAAATTGGATTTTGTAATTTAATTGAATTGGGCTAATTTTGGAAATTGGGCTTGAAATGTTGTAATTGGGCTTATTGGGCTTGGTTGTACCAAGTTGAGTTTAGGCTAAATTGGTTGGATCCAATTGGGCCCAAAACCGCCTCCATAAAGCCCAAATGCGACTAATGGACCTTTAAAGTTTAATTGAGCCTAAATTGATTTCTAGGCTTATGGGGTAACTCCCGGATTGGACTTTGGTTATTGGGTTCGACCCGAGTTGACCAAAATTCCACGCCTTAAGAAATTAATTAAAAGCCCATTGGACTTTAATTAAATTGACGTTGGACGTTAATCAGGCTTTGAGACCCGTAACGATTAAATTTGGAATTTAAGTCGTAAAGGTTCGTCAAATAAAGTGTAGTATTTAATTTGGAATTAAATAAGTGAATTAGTATTAAATACAAATGAATTGGATTTAATTATGTAGTTTAATTTAATTCGAGAATTCGTACTTTGAGTATTTATTCGCAAAACGAGTGTGACTCGCGCAAATCAAATCGTTGTTTGAACATTGGATGGTCACTAATTATCAGATTAATTAATTTGATTAAATTGATTGATAACATGTTTGTGTGAATACATGGTTGCGATGCATGAATAATGTATATCAGATGGATATTAGATGGGTGGGGCAATTTTAGAAATTGTTGTAATAAATTTGGAATTTATTAATTGGACCTGCGTGTCCAGCCTTATTACCTCCTTACTTTTTGTATTCTCTTTTCACCTATTCCCCCCAATATCAATGAGGTTTCTTTAGAAGTGTAGTGTGACGGGTAGAATATTGGTTTCTAATTAGGTCCCAAGAATCATCAAACAAGCATGATACAAGTGAATACAACAAAAGGAGAATGGCGGAAACATACTCACAATGAACGGATCTTGCGACGCGAAGAACACAAGCCTTCAAGCTCCCTCAAAGGTCACGGCAGTAGCTCCCCTTGGCAGTGGACTGCTCGGTTGTGGCTCATTTAGCTCCTCCAAGATTCGGCCATTGATGACCTTCATTGAAGCTCCAAGCTTCAAGCTTCAAAAACGATTCCATGCTCACGAAAATGCTGCCCTATCACCTTAGGATGACTCAAGTGTGTGCTAGCACTTTGATTTTGCAACAAAATCATCTCTTGCTTCTCTTTGTCTTTCGGCAGAACCATAAATGGAAGAAGAAAGAAATTGGCTCCAAGCCGTGAGAGAAGAGGAGGGAAAGAGAGAAGACCGTGAGTTATGGAGAGAGAGAAGAAAAAATGTTTTTATATATTTGATTTTCCAAAAATCAAATACCAAAAACCTTTTTCCATTTACCAAAAGTCAAAAAGCAAAAAACCAATTAATGCTTTTCAAGTACCACATCAATCACTCAATCAATCAATCAAATTGTCACATCACTCAAAGTGACATGTGATTTGACGCTTGATTGTGACCAGTGATTTGACGCTTGATGTGACTTGCGTGCCACATTCGAATTCGATAATGTGAATGCGCTCGCAACACACTCGCTCGGGCTCGGGTTCGCTAATTCCGAATTAACGAATTTTATGTTGCGACGTAATTAAATGATTATGCCTAGCGAAATCACTATTCACGTCGCTAACGAATTAATTCTAAATTAACTCATTCGCCCGAATTAAAATCTAATTTCAATTCCGCGTCGAAATCCAATTTCGCATAATATATCAAATATATTATTTTATCGATTAATTCTAAATTAATCGTTCTCTTCTCTTTAATTGATATTTTATCCCAGATAAAATATCTCCATAATTAATCCCAGATTAATTTCTCTCTCATCTAATTAATCCCAAATTAATAAAGTGCGAGTCATACATCATCGGTAAATCTTCGGGAAGCGACTCATGAGATCCCCAGATATGTTGGCAGTAAATACGGTCGTCGGACTATCCGAATACGTAAGTACCTAGTATTACGTTTGTACCGATTTACAAGATAAGGTTGGCTTCTAGCAAATCGCCATGCCTACCCAATTCTCCAGAAATATCCTTATAGGAATATGTGATCTATATCAGGCGTAGTATACGTGGTATTGTGTATGTCGATCCAGCATCAGATTAGTCACGTGCTAGGCCTGGGCTGGAATTGTGTCTGCCCCATACGAAGCACATATCGGATGTCTGGTAACTAGTCTCTATAATCGGATATACATGACCTAGTTATAATATCCCGATAGCTCGAGCATTTAAGAGAACAAGTTCCGTATCCTATGTGACCATCATCTCCATTTGACTGGAGTGATACTTCCGTCTTAACATCACACCCAATACACTACGATTCTCAATATACCCAGCATTGGCATACACAGAACCTGTTAAAGTCCTGGACGACCACAACCAAAGTATATTGATTGTCGCAAGTATAAGCGGTGCAAGTCTCAGGTTAAGACCAAATACACCTACCCTGATTTCGGACTTCCATAGACACATAGTCATACTACCAATGGAATTCCGAGGGGGTCTATCCAGAGCGAAGCTGTTTCCCGTACCATCAGTAAAACACAACCTCCTATTACACTTGCATGAGTATCCTATACCCAAATACATGAGAACTATGATGTTGTGCCCTCACAACGCGCACAAGTGTAGTACTAGTCTTTTACGCATTTATCGATGTCCAATCTCGATAATGCTCTGACTAGGGATATTTAATGATTTATCCTTCATGGACTGATACTGTCTCATATCATTCTCAATCCAGGAACAAATCACAGGGACCTCTTATCATTTATATATCTTTGTGATCTAATTACAAATGATAAGAGTGCAATCTCTTTTGTCACATAGTTAATTTGTAAAACAACACCGTGATCTGTACAAATAGTGACGCTATGGGTCATAATTGTCCAACAATCTCCCACTTGGCCTATAGCTAGTCACTTGAGTGTCTAACACCTGAACCATGTACGGTTGGCTCAAACTGCTGAGAAAAGTTTTTCGTCAGCGGATTTACATGATTATCATTTGATGCGATTTATTCGATCATCACATCGCCACGATGTATGATCCGAACGAATCAGATGAATATCGAAGTATTTATCTGGATCGTTGATGAGACCATTAATTCTTTAGCTTGTGCTGAAGCTTAGCTCAGCTGCTAATAGAACTGTATCTAATCTAATTAGATTTGTTATCGACCCAAATGGCTTCTATTGCTGCCTCATCTGCAGCAATAACCCACATTTGTTGTTTATTCGGTAACAGTATCTTGCTTGGAAGATTTCCAGCTCACTGTTCCGTTATTCAATCTTTATAGTACCGTTTGCGACTTATAGTCATTTTCATGAAAGCCAAGCTTTCACCGATTATATTATGGGAATATCATTTCCAAGAAATGATATATCATTATTACTCATGACATTCACTGTCAATGCGCTCCCACTAACCTACTTATATACACAAGAATTATTTTCGTTTTGAATTAAATCATACATCATTATGATTACATCCAAATGATAATTCCAAGAAATTAAAGCTTGCTTCAATCCATCTATGGATCGAATAACCTGCAAACCTAGTTTGCTTGTTATGGTTCGACAAAACCGTCAGGATGTGTAAACATCCTCCGAAAGGTTTCCGTTAAGGAAAACAGTTTTCCCGTTCAGCTGCCATATTTCATAAATGAAACATGCAGCATCAGCAAACATTGTCGAAATAGATTTACCATGGTAACAGGTAAAAGGTTTCGTCGCAATCAACACAATGTTGATAACTCTACCTTTTCGCTACAAGCCTAGCTTAGTACGTTGGTATGTTGCCATCCATGTATGTCTTCCTTGAAGACTTATACAGTACCAATAGGCACAATGCCTTACGGTACATCAACTAGTATCCAAACATAGTTGATATACATGGAATCCATATCGGACATTATGGCACTTTGCCATAATAGGGAGTCGATACCTTGTATCACTTCCTTATACGTAGTCAGTTCGTGTTCCTCAAAAGATTGACATCTTTACGAGGTGAGATCAGAAACCCATACCCCAGGTTGTTTTCTGATTCTCTCCGACATACGTGGTTCTTGTGTATTCGAATATTATTGAAATAGTTTCATCCTTGATGAACTATTTGTGTTCCATTATGACTCGGTGTCAGTAATAGTATTACTCCGATTTTCATCGAGTTTTACTATCCTCCCACTTACCACTGCATATAGGTATTCCTCTTAGGAAAACCGCATGGCGAGCAACAATTACATTGTTCTTTTGTGAGTTGTATAAGTACTATACTTAGGTATCCCTAGGATAACCTACAACTTTGGCACTTATCCGATTTGGGTTTTAGTTTGGTATCATCCAAACATATGCCTATCATACCCAAATATTCAGGAATGAGAAACCTGGTTTCTTTCCCGTTCATATCTAATATATTATCTGTCAAACAGATATTTATGGAACCTATTCAAAATAAGTTCTGCACGTTTAGCATATCTGTTGAAGGAAATGGTAGCTCAGAGCGACTCATGATTAACCTTATCATGTCCAACAAAATTCGGTTTATCCTGTCGGACACACCTTCAAATTGACGTGTTCCGGGAGGAATCCTCATTGAAAGAATACTATACTCTTTCAAGTATATTAGAAACTTATTGCTTAAGTATTTTCATCATGGTCAAACCGTGATGGTTTAATACTTTACCCAATCTGTTGTCTATTTCGTGTCGAAACTTTAAAAGTTTCCAATTTGTGTTTCAAAACAAACATGTAACCATGACGCGATGCCACATCCGTGTATGGTCACACGAAACATTCATATGCATCTCTAGCCTAGCTAGACATGGGCCCATGACCGGCGTAAACACACACGTATAACGCAAGCACACGTATCGTTCAAGTAGTATAAAATATCGATCCCACGAGGACTTAATATCTAATCTATTAATTTTATGAGGTAAATGATATTTCTAGTATCTAACAGGTTGTTTGATTGATTTGAAATGGTGACGATTCTAAATTTAAAAACAAGTAAATAAAATTGTTCGAAAGTAGGTTTTAAGAAAATTCAATATTAAAAAACTATCTAGGGTTGTGATTTCTTTTAATATCATTTTAAAGATGAAGTGGTTATCTTAAAGTTGGGTAATATATTGATTTATTAACCTGGAACACTAAATTATGTGTAAGCCTCTGTCGATGGTCAGACACAAATACCCAGTTTAACCCAATTGAACACATATGTCTATGTCAACCAAACTATCTGGATTCATTAAGATTAAGTTCCAATTAAGGCTACCCCCGCCCAACATGTATATTCCTATCCTGTAAGGAAATCTATTAAAGGGTTATCTATCCTCAAGGAAGATCGTGGGCTATTGAGTCTAAGGTCTTAAACTTAAAATCCTTATGTCTAGTTCATTTTAAGTTTACCTAGTCAATTTTATTAGTGACCAGTTAATAAAAAGCATTAAGATTAAGACTCAATAAATAAATCTTTATAATACCCAAACTATAATCTAACCCCTTATAAATCGGTGATATTAAAAATCATCATAACCCCAGATAACTTATTTAGTTACAACACATAACTAGGGCTGGTAAAAACTTGAAAATAAAAGACTTGAAGTAAAAATGCGGTAAAGTAAATACTGAAAAGTAAATTACAATAAAATAAAATGCTAAGGTAAAAGGAATTACTTTTACTACTACTAATTTAGATATCTCCCATAAAATAATATATAAACTTGTGATAATATTACCAAACGACCAATCTGGCGGTATCCTGATTAAGTCAAATTAAGTCCAACCAGCCATTAAGGCGGTAATATTTGTCCATAAACCAGCCATAAAGGCGAAACCAAAATTAAATTACCAACCGACCAATCTGGCGGTATCCTTGATTTGTCAGGTTTAAACCAGATTAAAATTAAATTACCAACCGACAAATATAGTGGTATCATTTTTAAGTCAAATTTTAAATAGTGAATATATTATTTTTAAAGGAGATTAATCTAAATAGCAATAGTAAAAGAATTACCTTTCACCCTAGCTGGGGAAGTTACCTTCTCATGGTGAATAGTAAAAACTGTAAAAAGTAAGAAAGTGTGGGACACAGGAACTGGACGACGCATGATGTCTCGGGCTCGCGGCCTGGTTGGGAGTACGGAATAGTCCGGGGGACTAAACCGGAGAATATTGGAGTCGCCACCTGGTGTGAACCAGGAAAATGAGATTTAAGGCCGCACTCACCCCACGCAAGGGAAGACCTCAAACCGTTGGGTTCAGAATGGTCCTTTACTTATGTCACTTGTAATGAAAGGATTTATGTAATAATTTAATCAAGTTTAAGTAACACTTATTTCCAAGAGTATCATGCTTCTAAATTCACATGCATACATCAACAAGTTCATCTAAATTTACATGTAACACATATCCGAATTTGCATACAGCCTATTAGCATGTAATCTATGTCTCAATTTGCATATATAAAGATTAACATACGGCAAGCATACAAGTTAATAAACACATTATACTCATACATGTGGGGAATACAGATGAACGACACCTACACAATTTTGCATAATGCATAGAAACAATCAGGTTCATCATACGAAGGAATAGCTACTAGGGACAATTATGTATGAAATCTGACGAAAATAACTCAGTTCAGTGGGCGCGTGTTCGTGTAGCGTTCGAGAACGCGTTCGAACGGAGCCTGACCTGATGCATGAAACACTAAGAAGATGCGTGCACGTTCACGTAGCGTTTGATAACGCGTTCGAACGGTAAACAGAAGGTTCGCGTTCGTATTGCGTTCGAGAACGTGTTCGAACGGAACCAGACCTGAAGCATGATGAAACTAAGAAAGTGCGCAGGCGTTCACGTAGCGTTTGTAAACGCATTCGAACGGTAAACAGAAGGTTCGCGTTCATATGGCGTTCGAGAACGCGTTCGAACGGAACCAGACCTGATGCATGATCAAACTAAGAAAGTGCGTGCGTGTTTGCGTAGCGTTTGTAAACGCGTTCGAATGGTAAATAGAAGGTTCGCGTTCGTATAGCGTTCGAGAACGCGTTCGAACGGAACCAGACCTGATGTATGCAATACATTCATAGGCAAACAAATCCACAATGTGGGACCTCACGTATCCGATTGAACTCATCTCACACCCAATCGGATATACAACAACCGGCGCGGCGAAACATCGTGGAAAGGATTTTAACCCCTCCAAATAGGGGACCTTTAATCCGACTTACTAAGCCCATGCGCTCGATCGCATCATGCATACAAAGAATAAAGAAACAATAATACCAAACTTAGTATGCCCGATTGAACGTATCTTGCATTCAACCGAACACACATCAACCGGCGCGGCAAAGCATCGTGGTAAAGGGTTTTAACCCCTTCAAATAGGGGACCTTTCATCGCACTTACTAAGCCCATGTGCTCGATTGAATCATGCATAAATAAGCAACATGCAGTATTCAAGTGACGAAAAATAAATAAATCAAAGCAACACAACACAAAAGAGGGTGCCGTTTGCTCAAGCGGTACGTGGAGTTGTATCCCGAGTACAGATCATCTACCGTATTCAATAATTTCATTCGATATACCGAGAGTTGACACATCTCTCATTTTATTCCAAAGCCACAACATACAACATCTCATAATTCATGCATATTTATCTACTCAAGGGCCACAACATGCATTTCAACATAACAATCATGCAAGCAATACTCAATAAAATATACAAATAAAACAGAAAATGAGTGTGGAAAATACCCTCAGGCTTGCGTTTCACGGACGTCGGAAGGGTAAGGCTCCTCAAATTCTCCGGTTCACTGGTTTAGCATCCTAGCTCACTGTTTGCTGTTTTGCTTGCTGTTCGGTCTCCGTTCTGCTGCTGTTCGGCCTCTGTTTTGCTGCTCACTGTTCAGGTCACTTGTTTTGACGTTTCAACGGACTGCTCCGAGTGTTTTTTGTGGATTTTTAGTGTAGTCTTGTGTGATTATTTTAAGGATTATGAATGCAGTTTTTATGTTACTGTTTTTAGGATTTTAAGGACTGTTTGAAGAGGATTTGGCTGCTGTTTTGGGGGTGTATTTGCGGTGATGTGTGGGGAGTTTATGGAGGTGGTTTCAGTGGTAGTTAAGGGCTGTATTGGTGGTTGTAATGGCTGTTAAAATCGGCAGTGGAGGGGATGGAGGATAGTGGTATTCTCGGCCAAAGAATGAGAGATGAAGAGAAGAGTTTGTTTGTGCTTCTTGCTATTGCCGTGAGTGGCTAGGGTTCTGGTGTTGTGATTTTCGTGTAAGTCTTGTGTATGAGCTCGGGGAGTGCATGTCTTGGTTAGAGGTTGTTTATATAGAGAATGGCTAGGGCTTCACTTTGTCTCACAAGGAAAGGGATTTGATTTTGTGTTGAGCAAGGAAAGTCAAAGATTGAGGGGGGACAAATTTGGTTTAGATTAGGAATATAATATCTTTAATTTGTTATAATTGATTTTAATTAGGCATGACATCTTTTTAATTTAGTATGTGATCTGTTTAGTTAGGAAGTTAATATATTTGATTTGTCTTAATTAGGTATGATTATATTATTTTTATTTAATTGGTAAATGGTTTAAATAATTTATTTAATTCAAATACATTATTAATATTTAATTTAATATTTATTTAATTTCCCATGTGTTTTAAATGTTTTTATTAATTGGGATGTTTTATGGTCTTTAGGGGGCTAATTGGGCTGGGGTGCGAGGCTAGCAGCAAAAACCGAAATACCGACGACGTTCGAACGCCCATTCGAACGCTACACGAACGTCCGCAATCTGCCTGACGTTCGAACGAAGTAACGAACGCAGCACTAACGAAGACAGTGAACTTGCGAAATGAATCTGATGACGTACTTATTCTGAATTTCCCCTTCCGACCTCCGTATCCCGCATATCCTTAGCTAAAAAGGTAGTGCCTCCAACTGAGACTCATCATCGGGTTTCACATGCGAAAATGCAATGCCTACAGTCGCCCCCACTTTGATGGGACTTGTGCAGTGTGTGACTTTGAACAATTCTATCAAAGTTATGCAATGCATTTTCACTTACCTGGCTCGGCTGCTGCCTCGAGCTGAGTTGGTACTTCAGCGGACCTCGATCCTGGGACGCATCCCAATAACTGCAACCGACAATGGGGGCACCTCAACCCTGGGCACCTCGACCCAATACCGCTGACAATAGGGACCTCGCCCTCGAACTGATGATGTAGTGGGCACCTCGACCCTGGGCGACTCGACCCGGAACTACAACCGACAATGGGGGCACCTCGACCCTGGGCACCTCGACCCAACACCGCTGACCATAGGGACCTCGCCCTCGAACTGATGATGTTGTGGGTACCTCGACCCTGGGCACCTCGACCCTGGGCACCTCGACCCGGAGCTACAACCGACAACGGGGGCCTCGCCCTCAAGCTGATATGGGCCTTGTCCCCAAGCCGACATGATATGGGCCTCGCCCCCAAGCTGATATGGGCCTCGCCCCTTGGGACTCATCCCAAAAACTGAAATTGCGCTGACGCTGTTTGGCTCATTTCTGCCGCTTTCTCCTTTCTTCGAACCTGCGAACACAATACAAAAACAAACACGAAGAGAATGCAATGTTACGTGTATGCATGAATGATTTTCTTATTCCGTTGGGTTAGGTCTTCTGCTAATTCCCGTGTTGACTGCTCGGTCTTTTCTCCCTCAGGCAAAGTATTGCTTCAATCCGTCTACGTTAATCGGCTCGGTGAACTCGTTTCCTTCCAAGTCTGATAACCTCGCTGCCCCATTTCCCATTACCTTCTGCACTATGTAAGGTCATTCCCATTTTGGTTTGAATTTTCCTCTCGGATCTGTCGTCGATGGCCTCGATTGCTTAAGTACCAAATCTCCCTTTCTGATCTTGGTGGGACGTACTTTCTTGTTGAATACTGGGGCTAGTCTCTTCTGATACAACTGCAGTGATACAAAGACTTCGTTCTCTTCTCATCCATAGTGTTAACTGATCAAACCTCTGTGCGGCCCACTCCTGTTTTGGTAATCTGCCTCTGCTGCTAAACCCTCATGGACTGTATTTCCACTTCTACTGGCATACTGCTTCCATTCCATAGACCAAAGAGTAAAGTGTGGCCCATGTTGCTGTCCTTACTGATGTTCTGTACCCCCACAAAGCATATGGTAGTTTTCTCGGGGCCCAATCTCTGCAGTTCTCTGTCATCTTGGCTAAAATCATTTTTATAGTCTTGTTGGCTTGCCTCAACTGCCCCATTTGCCTGCGGCCTGTACGATGATGACTTGTGGTGGCCTATCCCGTACCTCTGTAACATTGCCTTGTTCTCTCCTTGGAACTGAACACCCCGTTGTCTGTCACTACATGATGCGGCATACCATTCCGACAAATGAGGTTCCGAGCTATAAACTTTGCCATCTCTTTTGCTGTAACATTGCGGAATGATTTTCGGCTTCTCCACCCACTTCGAGAAGTAATCTACTACTGCCACTACTATAAAGCGATGCCCATTTGATGCATTCGGTCGAATTTCCCCAATCATATCAATCCCCCATGCTGAGAAAGGCCACAGCTCCGACAACCCGTGTAACTCTGTGTGGCGGTAAGTGATTCAAATTACCATGTTCTTGACAATCATGATAGTGCTTTACCATCTTCGCGCAGTCTGTTTCCATGGTTGACCAATAAAAACCTTGTCTCACTATCTTGCGGGACAGATTCAACCCGTTCATGTGCGGACCACATACCCCGGCGTGTATTTCTTCCATTACATGCTGAGCTTCTTCTTTTCTCAAACACTTCAACTGAATAACCGTTTGCTTGCCTCTTGTACAGTTCCCCTTTCAAAATCACATAATGGGAAGCTAACTCTGAATGGCTATTCTGTCTTTTCTGCCTGCCCCTTCCGGGAGGTTCACCATGTTCCAGATATATCTGAATGTCATAATACCAAGGTTTACCGTCGTCGACCTCAACTTCCAGAATTCTTTCTATCTCATAAACAGGTCTACTTGCTGTTGTCAGTATCAACGGTCTTATCACTAACTTTTCTGGATTTTCCCAGGTTGCTGTGAGTGTAGCCAATGCATCTGCAATCTGATTCTCTTCTCTCGGTAAGTGCTGAAACTTACACTCGGGGATAACCTGTGCCAGCTTTCTGAGGTGAAAGAGGTAAGGTTTCAACCGTTCTTCATTCAATTCCCATTCTCCTCGCATCTGCTGGACCACCAACATAGAGTTTCCGTAGACTCCACACTCCCGGCCTTCAAGACTATCATGCTGTCAAACAAAAGCACATGCTTCATACTCGGCCATGTTATTAGTAACTCTGAATGTCAACCTCTTGGCCAAAGGTAAAGTCTCTCCCTCGGGGGTCACTATCACGATCCCAATTCCGGCTCCCTTGTAATTCACTGCTCCGTCAAAACACATCTTCCTCTCATCTCTGAACCGTTATTACTTGGATCTCTTCGTCTGGAAATTCAAACTTACACTGATCCCCCTCAACAGGTTAAAATGCCAGAAACTCTGCTACTGCTCGCCGTTTGATCACTTTGGAGGTGAGATACTCAATGTGTCAGCAATACCAACCATCTGCCCAATTTTCCTACTAGTGAAGGCACCGAATGAAGATACTTCAGATGATTCTCTTTTGCCACTACCTGGATCTTGTATGACTGGAAGTAATGTGATGAGTGGTATTTATATCACTTATTCCCACTCATTTGACCTAAAATTTTGTATAGTTTCTTGAGTTTTATGAACTTTTTGATATGTTTTGTGTTATTTTGTAGATAAATAAAGTTTGGAAAGCATTGGAGGCAATTTGGGGCAAAAACGAACAAAAATGCGTCAACAGAGATATTTTGGTCTTAAGCGCGTCGCGACGCCAAGCCTTCCGCATCGCGACGTCTAAAATGTGCCGAACAGTGCTAACGTGCGCCGGGTCTACAAATCAGAATCTGAGAAAAGTTTGACTTTGCTAAAATGCGCCGTGACACGTGTCACCATCACAGCCGATCTACTAACATGCGCCGTGCCACGTGTCAGCATCCTACGGTGCCGACAGTCACAATCGCCACGTGTGCCACGTGTCAGCCTACGTGTCTCCATGTCATCAGCCATGTCAGCAAGTCAACAAGTCAAAATTGCCACGTGTCGTGCCACATCATCATCAGCCAATCAGGAAGTGACACGTGTCGCAATTCTATGGTGCCGACAGCCCAGTCTCTGTCCCACGTGTCGCCACGTCGTCGTCGCCCCGTCATCGCCAAATCAGCATCATAATTGAGTATCTAATCCTTATCTGACACGTGGCGGATAAGAATCTCAGCGACCAATCAGAAGCCGCCACGTGTCACAATAATTGAAGCTCAACCACCGCACCACGTGTCACCTTATCAGCTTATCCAAAATCTTCAAACCAACGAACCAGAGCGTGCCACGTCGACAAATCTGGCGTACCGACGCTGAGGGCCCTAGCGTCGCGACGCTGGAAGCCTACCGAGGCCTATAAATTGAGCTCGAGATTTCAGAATTCAGTGCACCACTCTCTCTCTTTATATTCTTTCTGAAGAGAGAGTTTCTTTCTCTAGATTCTTTTAGTTTTTTAGTTTTTTTTTAGTTTTTAATTTTTAGTTTTGTAAATAATTTTAATTAGTTTTGTAATAATAGTAATTTAATTGTTACTTTTTACTTTTTACAGTTTTTATTATTTACCATGAGGAGGTAACTTCCCCAGCTATGGTGAAAGGTAATTCTTTTACTGTTACTATTTAGATTAATCTCCCTAAAAATAATATATTCACTATTTAAAATATTGACTTAAAAAGGATATCGCCAGATTGGTCGGTTGGTAATTCATTTTAATCTGTTTTAAACCTGACTAATAAAGGATACCGCCAGATTGGTCGGTTGGTAATTTAATTTTGGTTCCGCCTTTATGGCTGGTTGGACTTAATTTGACTTAATCAGGATACCGCCTATATGGTCGATTGGTAATATTATCATAAGTTTATATATTATTTTATGGGAGATATCTAAATTAGTAGTAGTAAAAGTAATTCCTTTTGCCTTAGCATTTTATTTTATTTTACTTTTCAGTTTTACTTTATGTCTTTTACTTTTCAGTATTTTTACTTTATGTCTTTTACTTTTAAGTTGTTACTACCCTAGTTATGTGTTAGTTATCTGGGGTTATGATGAATTCTAATATCACCGTTTATAAGGGGTTATTTTATAGTTTGGGTAATTTAAAGGTTTACTTATTAAGTCTTAAGCTTAATGCTTCTTGTTGTCTGATCACCAATAAGATTGATGTGGTAAATCTAAAATGAACTAGACATAGAGATTTTAGGTTTCAGCAGCCTTAGACTTAATAGCCCACGATCTTCCTTGAGGATAGATAACCCTTTAATAGATTTCCTTACAGGATAAGA
This sequence comes from Zanthoxylum bungeanum, assembly GCA_019454045.1. Taxonomy (NCBI): domain Eukaryota; kingdom Viridiplantae; phylum Streptophyta; class Magnoliopsida; order Sapindales; family Rutaceae; genus Zanthoxylum; species Zanthoxylum bungeanum. The sequence continues at coordinate 1,286 of SKCR01033981.1, read as the reverse complement.
ATATACCTTGTCGGGCGGGGGTAGCCATATTGGAACTTAAACTTAATGAATCCAGATAATTTGGTTGACATAGACATATGGTTCAATTGGGTTAAACTGGGTATTTGCGTCTGACCATCGACAGAGGCTTTTGCATAATTTAGTGTTCCGGGTTAGTAAACTGATTTATTACACAAACATAAAATAATCACTTCATCTTTTAAAAGATATTTGAAGGATTCACAACCCTAGATCTTTGTGTCTTTTGTTATTTTCCTTAGTATTTTCTTTGTCTTTTATTTATTTATTTATTTTGTAAAACCACTTTCAACCAATCAAACAATCATTCTCTTCTTTTCAAAAAAAAAACAATCATTCTCTTCACCCTCAATTAGATATTTGTAAATAAATAGATTCAGTAATTAATAACAACAGTAGGAATTAAGTCCTCGTGGGATCGATATTTTTATACTACTTGAACGATACGTGCGCTTGCATTATACGTGTGTGTTTACGCCGGTCATAATGTCGCAACTTTCTAGAAGCCATACCACGGCAAGACAGATCTTCTCTACTCCTGATACCGAGCCTCATAAGGGAGCATCTTCTTACTCAGATAATAGACTGCATGTTCTACCCCTGTCTCCTCAGCCTTGTACCATCATTGCCTGCCCCAGTGCTTCTGATTCTATAGCCAAATACAATATCAAAGGTTTGCCCGGTCTCGGAGGTTTCAATACATGAGGCTTTACCAAGTACTCCTCTGATTTTGTCGAAGGCTGTCTGACACTGTTAATTCCATCTCACTGGCTGATCTTTTCTCAACAGTTTGAAGATAGGCTGACATACTGATGTCAACTTGGCAATGAACCGATTGATGTACTGAATCTTTCCCAAGAATGCTCTGACTTCTTTTTCTGTCTTCGGTGCAGGCATTTCTGTGATTGCCTTGATCTTCTCGGAGTCTACCTCTATTCCGCCCATTCCCACTATATGACCAAGCAACTACCCTGATGTCACCCCAAACACACATTTCTTGGGATTAAGCCGCAGGTTGTATCTGTCAACTCTCTGAAGGAACCTTTCCAGTGCTTCAATATGCCCAACTCTTGTCTCTCATTTTACCATCATGTCATCCACATACACCTCAATCATCTCTTTGTGCATCAAGTCGTGGAAAAGTGTAGTGGCCATCCGCTGATAAGTAGCCCCCGCATTCTTAAGCCCAAACGACATAACCTTGTAACAATAAGTACCCTACTCAGAAACAAATGCAGTCTTATGTTTGTCTTCCTCAACCATGAGAA
>SKCR01033980.1:0-42548 GCA_019454045.1 Zanthoxylum bungeanum | reverse complement strand
TCTTTTACATCAGTTCGGTATTCTTATTATTCATATAAGAATTCATTTGTTATACCAAGTATCGAATTATATTAATAGCCTATAATAGCCGCTACCCCACTTATGATAACCATCATGCAAGTGTATTCAGATTATCAATGTATTTATAATTGATAATCCCTCAAAAATGAATATTTATGAGTGATAGCATTTCATAAACCGACGCTCCATACCGACGCTCCATTTCATGTCTTTGTAAATCACTATGAGGACTTTAGCAAATATGATATCTCTCATAGCCATATGGTATTGTAGGTGCTTAGAAATAGCTATGCCACCATAGACACATGTCAACATGTAGTTGAAACTTCTTTAATATAACACTAGTTTATCACGACAGGTTTATTATGGTCATTCTGTTCATGCACGAAATATTACTATGCATATACTCATGTATTAATGGATTTGATGTCGTTGTTACCTTATCGGGAGTTCAGAATAATATTTTTCGAAGTTTTATTACTATTTTCAATTTATCCACTTTCACGAATATCCCTAAGTATTTTAATGATATCTTGAGCTATATATATCGTTTTTCAATGACTCAGGTTCCATTGGAAAGTTTAGAACTAGATGTACAACTTTCATGTTAACCATTTTCCCTAATTTCATATATAATTAAGTCAAATTTAGGTTTTATTTTGACCCACTGTATTATGACAAAAATAACAAGAGTTTGACATGTGGGCTTTAGAAATGCCATTATTTAATTTAGTAAATATCAAGCCATTTGTGGTCCATATAAATTGATCATTCTTCTTCTTTTTCTCACTCTATCTCACGTCTAACACACACCAAATACAAGCCTCTATCTTCTCTATTTTTTTGTTTCAATTCACCGCTCTTGAGCAACATGAGATTGATGTGTTTTCTTTACAATTCCAAGTGTTGATTGAAGCAAGTAAACTTCTTAACTTTATCTTTGTAGTTAATCACGTGATTCAAGCATGTTTCTTAAGGTTTAGCATTTGAATCCATGAAACCCTAAGCATGATTCATGTTTAATTTGCATGAGTATGTTGGGTTTAGTGTTAATCATGCTTAGTTTTCGATATTTATCATCAATTGTGCATGGATTTGAGTTGGATTAGAAACTTAGATTTGCGCTTAATATTGCTATGAATCTAGGGAATAACAAGTCATGTTGTATGTTGGAAAATATGGAGATTATGTGGTAATTTATTGCTATTATGAATTAAAGTGATTGGGTTTCTCTTAATGTAGCAACAAGATGAGTTATTGACCAGCTCTAGAATCAGACTCACATCGCGACGCAACACCAAATGTAACCTTTTTTTTCTCAATTTTTACTTTGGACACATTGTGACGCAGAATGGGCGTCGCGACGTGAGATGTTCAATTGGCCTCGCGATGCTAATTCTAGAACCTATTTTAACCTGCCCTAAGTCATATCTTAGTATGTCAGATAACACCTTGAACTCCATTATTAGTAGGATGCAAGCATCATTCATGTACATGTTTAGGATTGTAAATGCTCAAATATACCAATCGTATTTGAAATCATGCTTTATAGATTCTACGTAGAAGAATCCATCCAGTTCCACTCGACCACATGAGTAGTAGGACTGTGTTAGTGTTTCTAGAACATGCCAAGGAACTCTAATCATGATTCGGTGTGTGAATATTCAAAGAAGTTGCGGAAGACTTACATTGATCGGATGTTGAGATTTCAAAACTTTGATGTATGTTGAGAGCTCCAAGCTTTTCTTTGTGTTCCAAACTCAATGAATTGGTTTCCCTATCACCTTGATTCACTCTTTGAAGTGTTAGCTCACTTGAATTTTTGCAACAAAAATTCTAAGGGAGAGGGAGAAGCTCTCGGCTTTTGCAAGAAGAAAGGGGAAGAAAGATGTTTGTTTTTGGTGTATTTGATTTTCTAAAATCAATTACCATTTACCAAATCCAAGTTGGTATATGTCATTCCAAATGATTAAAATAAAACAAAGTGTGTTGGACTTTTATTGAGTGTATAAAAAGCAATCCAAGATTTCACTCAATCATCAACTACTTCCATCACTAGTCAAACTAGTTGATGTAAGTCAAGTGGGTCACACCACTTGTAAATTCCGAATTTAAGTCGAACAATCCAACACGCAACTTCGCTCGGGGCCGAGTTTGTTTAATTCCGAATTAACGAATTTTCCGTTGCGACATAATTAAATCCAATTTAATTAAATAATTATGCCTTGTAAAATTATTATTAAAGTCGCTTACGAATTAATTCTAAATTAATTCGTTTACCCAAATTAAAATCCAATTTTAATTCCGCATTGAAATCTAATTTCAATTAATATATCGAATATATTATTTAATCTATTAATTCCAAATTAATCGCTCTCTCTCTTCTAATCGAATTTTATCCCAGATAAATTCTTACCGCAATTAATCCTAGATTAATTTTCTCTCTCTCATAATTAATCCTAGATTATTTCTGTTCGAGTCAAATGTCATCGGTGAATCTTTGGGAAGCGACCCATGAGATTCCTGGATATGTTGGAAATAAATCCGGTCGTCGGACTATCCAAACACGTGCGTACCCCGTACCACATTCTTACCAATTTACAAGACATGGTTGGCTTCTAGAAAAGCATTGTGCCTACCCAATTCTCCAGAAATATTCTTTTAAGGAATACATAATCTTTATCAAGCGTAGTATACTAAGTATTGCGCATTACGATCCAGTATCGGATGTCACATGATAGGCCTGGGGCTCGAATTGTGTCTGCCATGTACGAAGCATATATCAGATCACTAGCAACTAGTCTCTTTAATTGGATAATCATGACATTGTCATATTATCCTGATAGTTGCAACATATTAGAGTACCAGTTCTGTATCCCTGCGTGATCATCATCTCCATATGACTGAAGTGATACTTCCATCTTGACATCACACCCAATACACTACGATTCTCAATAAACCCAGAAGAGGCATACACAGAACTTATTAAAGCCTCGGACGACCAAAACCAAAGCATACTGATTGTCGCAAGTATTAGTGATGCAAGTCTCAGGTTAAGACCAAATACACCTACCCTGTTTCGGATTCCCATAAACACATAGTCATACTACCAATGGGATTCCGAGGGGTCTATCTAGAGCAAAACTGTTTCCGTACCATCGGTAAAAAGATCCTCATATTACACTTGCATGAGTATCCAAGATCCTCATAATCTATTCCGCATTATCGATGTCCAGTCTCGATAATACTATGACTAGGGATATTTAATGATTAAACCTTACATGGATTGATACTGTCTCATATCTTATTAATCCGAAACTAATCATAAGGACTTTTATAATTTATATATTCAAGTAATCTAATTACAAAATGATAAAATAACAATTTCCTTTGTCACATAGTTAATTTGTACAAAAACCACAATATCTTTTACAAATAGTGATGCTTAGGTCATAATTGTCCAACAATCTCCCACTTGGCCTATAGCTAATCACTCAAGTATCTAACACCTGAACTATGTACATGTCGCTCAAACTTTTGCTGAGAAATAGCCTTCGTCAGCGGATCTGTACTGTTGTCATCTGATGTGACCTTCTCGATCTTCACATCGCTACGATGTATGATCTCACGAATCAGATGGAAACGTCGAAGTACATGCTTGGATCGTTGATGAGACCACAGTTCCTTAACCTGCACTATAGCCCTGTTATTGTCACAATATAAAGGAACGAGCTCAGCTGCTAACGGAACTACTCCTAATCCAATTCGGAATTTACGGATCCAAACTGCCACTTTTGCTGCCTCATCTGCAGCGATATATTCCGTTTCTATTGTTGAATCGACAACAATCTCTTGCTTGGAAGATTTCCAGCTCACTGTTCCGTTGTTCAAACAAAATATGTACCCGGATTGCGACTTACAGTCGTCTTTATCGGTTTGGAAACTTATATCGGTCAACCCAGTTACCTTAAGTTCTCCATCTCCATAGATTAAGAAAGCATCCTTAGTTCGTCTAAGATACTTAAGGATGTTCTTAACCGCAACCCAGTGACCATCACCTGGATCGGCCTGATAGCGACTACACATGCTCAAAGCATACGAGACATCAGGTCTCATACATATCATGGCATATATGATCGATCTGACTGCTGAAGGGAATGGGATCCGACTCATGTTGTCTCTCTCATCTTGAGTTTTAGGACACATGTCCTTAGATAGAGAGACGTCATGTAACACTGGCAACAATCCACTCTTAGACTGATCCATGTTGAATCTCTTCAACACTTTGTCAATATACGAGCTCTGGAAGAGTCCAAGCATCTTTCTAGATCTATCCCGGTAGAATAAAAGCTGCTTCTCCCAGATCTTTCATGGATAATTTTAATGAAAGTCAGGCTTTCACCGATTGTAGCATGGAAATGTCATTGCCAAGAAGCAATACATCATCTACGTAAAGGACAATGAATGTCAGTGCGCTCCCACTAACCTTCTTATATACAAAAGGATCATCTTCGTTTTGAACGAAATCATATTCTTTTATGATCTCATCAAAACGTTGGTTCCAAGAATGCGATGCTTGCTTCAATCCATAAATGGATCGATTTAACTTGCAAACCTTGTTTGCATGTTTTGGTATGACAAAACCGTCAGGCTGTTGCATATAAACATCCTTCAAAATGTTTTCGTTAAGGAAAGCGGTTTTGACGTCCATCTACCATATTTCATAATCGAAATATGCAGCAATAACAAGCATTATCCGAATGGATTTAATCATGGCAATAGGTGAAAAAGTTTCGTCGTAGTCGACACCATGTCGTTGACGATACCCTTTCGCTACAAGCCTAGTTTTGTACGTTTGTATGTTGCCATCCATGTCCGTTTTCTTCTTGAATACCCATTTACAACCAATAGGCTTTTCGCCTTCTGGTGCATCAACCAGTGTCTAAACTTGGTTGGTATACATGGAATCCATTTCGAACTTCATGGCTTCTTGCCATAAAGCGGAGTCGATACCTTGTATGGCTTCCTCATACGTAGCCGGCTCATTATCCTCAATAAGATTAATATCTACGTGAGATCAGAAACCCACACCTCTCAGGTTGTTTTCTGACTCTCTCTGACCTACGCAGTTCTTGTGTATTAGAAGATTGTGGTACAGTCTCATCCCTGATGAACTGTTCGTGTTCCGTTAAGGAATCGGTGCCAGGAATAATATCACTCTGATTTTCATCGAGTTCTACTTTCCTCCCACTTAGCACTGTATTTAGGAATTCTTTTTCAAGGAAAACTGCATGTAGAGCAACAAATACCTTGTTCTCTTGTGGGTTGTAAAAGTAATATCCATTGGTTTCCCTATGATAACCTACAAATAGGCACTTATCTGATTTGGGTTCTAGTTTGGTACCATCCAAATGTTTAACGTATGCCCAGCATCCCCAAATCTTCAGGAATGAGAAACCCGATTTCTTTCCTGTCCATATTTCTTATGGAGTCTGTTGAACAGACTTTGATGGAACCTTATTCAAAATAAGTATTGCATTGTTCAATGCATATCCCAAAAGGAAATTGGTAGCTCTGTGCGACTCATCATTGACCTCACCATGTCCAACAAAGTTTGGTTTCTCCGTTCGGACACACCGTTTAATTGAGGTGTTCCGGGAGGAGTCCACTGTGAAAGAATACCATACTATTTCAAGTAATCGAGAAACTCATTGCTTAAGTATTCTCCACCATGGTCCGACCGTAATGTTTTAATACTTTTGCTGGTATGTTTTTCTACTTCGTGTCGAAACTCTTTGAATTTCTCAAAAGTTTCTGACTTGTGTCTCATAAGATACACATAACCATAATGCGATGCATCATTCGTAAAGGTTACGAAGTATTCATATCCACCTCTAGCTGGCTAGACATGGGCCCACATATGTCACTATGAACGAGGGCTTACAGTTCGGTGGCACGTGCACCTTTACTGCTAAAAGGTGTTTTAGGCATTTTGCCTAATAAACAAGATTCGCAGACGTCATATGAATTTGTATCAAATCCGTCCAAGTACCCACTCTTCGAAAGTGTGGATATACGAGTCTTGTTAATGTGTCCCAGACGACAATGCCAGATATAAGTTTTATATTTGTTACTTAATTTAAGCCTTTTGTTTGTCATATTATATGTTTGAGATTGACTTATATTCAAAATATAAAGACCATTATTAACATCAGCACTACATATCTCAAAATCATTTTTATAAACAAAACACCCGGTGTTTCTGAATACAAAATATACCCATATTAGGTTAAACAAGATACGAATATAATGTTTCTAGTCAAACTAGGTACATAATAGCAGTCTGATAAATTAAGTACATGCCCCGATGGTAGTTCCAAAATGTAGGTCCCAACAGCCAAAACGGTGACTCTAGTCCCATTTCCAACTCGGAGGTCGATCTCTCCTGAAGCCAGTCTCCTACTAATCTGCAGATCCTGCACATCAGTACATATATGAGTACCACAACCAGAATCAAAAATCCAATTTTTAAAACTACAAGTAGACATGTTTATTTCTATAACAAACATACCTGAAGCCGGTGCCTTGCCCGCTTTCACTTCCTTCATGTGCGCCTTGTACTCACGACAGTCACACTTCCAGTGACCCCATTTTCCACACTGTAGGCAGACATCTTGGGATTTATCTTTTGCCTTCCCAGAAAACTTTGATGATTTGGCCTTGCCCTTTCTCTTATTCTTCTTCTTCACACCTCCAGAAGCCTTTAGCCAAGCCCTGGCATTCTGAGATGTCGAAGCGAAGTGCGCCTCACGCTTCTTGCCATTTAAAAGCTCTTTTTCTGCCTCTTTCAGCATTGCCATAAACTCTCTGATAGTCTTCTCTTGGTTCATCATATTATAGTTCATGATGAACCCGCTCCAGCTGTCAGGAAGAGACTGCAAGATCAAATCTATGGAAGTCTCAGCCTCAAAGGTTATGCCTAGCTGACCCAACTGTTCGATGTCAGCAATCATCTGCGACACATGATGCTCGAAAGATGTACCCTCTGACATTCAAGAGCGAAAGAGCTTCTTCTGTAATTCATACTTCTGCGATCTAAGGTTAGATCGGTGAAGGTCCTCAATTTCAACATCATTTCATGGGGATCCAATCCCTTGTTTTGACGACGAAATTGTGGGGTCATTGCAGCAAGCATGATGGATTGAGCAGTTGAGTTGTCATCACTGTGAGTCTTCCAAAGCTCAAGCTCAAATGGCTGCTCAATTCCGGGCTTAGGCCCGAGAGGTGTCTCTATCGTATAGAGCATCTTCTCAGCCCCCAAGACAATCCTGAGGTTCATATCCCAGTCAGGAAAGTTCGCACCAATTAAAGACATTTTCGCCCATGATAATGTCCATATGTTGATCTTTCCGGCCATCTTAATTGAAATAGTATAACTATTCAATTAACGATTACGGGTACAGTCCAACTATTAAAAGAAAATAATAAAATATTAGTCCAACTAATATAAATATATAAAATGACGAAAATAATTGAAAGCGCGTATTTGACAATATTTAAACGAAATTGCAAATTCAATACTGGCCTCCCACTATTTTTCGGCGAGCCTCTAACCCTCTGTTGAGTACTCGGGAAACCTGGTTTCCTAGTGGGCTAGGATCCCGTTAAATAACACACAACCTTGACTTTTGCCAACAAGTTTATGAAACTTAACTAGGTAGATTCAATTCCTAGATCCGGTAGGTGGACCTCCAAATCCGAAAAATATATACAATATATATGTCAATATATCCAATATATTTCCTAACCTTTTCCTCTGAATCAACTAAGCCTTGGCTTGGCTCAACAAGCTTATGATTCCAGTTAAGCGCAACCCATTGACAATGGGAAAGCTTCGTAATCCATGTCGATGAACAAGAAATGACCTTGACTTTGGCCAACAAGTCACAACTGCCCAAGACAAGCGATATATAACAAAGCCTTCGTGGTTCAAATGCATCCGCGATGGACATTGATCTTGACTTTGGCCAACAAACCAATGCCAATCTTGGATCTTGAGAGAGAACCACTCAATGGAAAGAAAAGCTTAATATTTGATGAGGTTTTTTTTTTGCGTAAATTGACAACCAATTTATTATCTTTGATTAGGTCTCATCATACACCCTTAAGCATGCATTCTAAAAGAATAATAAGGCGCGAAATAAATAATAATGATATACGGATGGATATTTAACAAATTGTTCCTAGAACAAATCTCTCCATTTCCTCTCTCCCGCTAGCACTATTATAACTTCTACCCAATTACATAATACAATAAAGAAACCTCATTAACATTGAGGGGAATTGGTGAGAAGAGAAATACAAAGAGAATATAGATAATAGGCTGGACACACAGGTGCAATTTAATAAATTCTAAATTTATTACAACAATTTCCAAAATTACCCTCACCCTTCTAATATCCATCCGATATACATTATTCATACAATACATCCATGTATTCACACAAAGCATTTTATTCAATCAATCTAATCTAATTAATTAATCTTTGAATTAATGACCATCCAATGTTCTAACAACGATTTGATTTGTGCGAGTCCAACTCGTTTAAGAATAAGTACTCAAAGTGCGTATTCTTGAATTATATCGAACTATAATTTTAAATCCAATTTAATTTGTATTCAATACTAATTCTAATTTAATTCCAAATTAAATAATTACACTTATTTATGTGTCTTTTAGACTTAAATTCTAAATCCAATCTTAATGGGTCTCAAAGGCCCAATTAACATCCAATGTCTATTTAATTAAAGTCCAATGGGCTTTTAATTAATTCTTAAGGCATGGGCTTTGGCAATTATGGATCCAATCCAAGATGCCAAGGCCCAATAAGGAATCACCATTTTTGCCAAAAATCAATTAGGCCCATTAGGCCCAATTAAATTATTAAAAGGCCCAATCATTATATTTGGACTTTATGGAATGGTTTTAGGCCCAATTTGGATCCAATCCAATTGTCCTAAACCAAGCTTGGCCCAAACAAGCCATTAAGCCCAAATACAATAATATTAGCCCAATTCAAAATTAAAGACTAATTTTAATTAATATAAAATTTCAAATTTCACATTAATTTTAATTAAAGTGTAATAGCCATAATTAATTAGTTAAACCAATATTTCCAAAACATCAATTAAACTAATTAATCATGCTTAATATATTCAATTCATGTCCAACACAATTGAAGCAAAATCAATCAATTTCACATGCTAAGTCTCACGGTAATTAGGCATAAAATTACAATCAATTTGATTTCAATCCAATTAAATCAACAATCAATTTATCTCATGCTTTAAACACATCCAATGGTCTAAAATCAAAAAATCACCATGATACAAATAGGGTCATAGTTTCGGCCAAGCATGAGGAATTAGGGAATTTTGATCCAACCAATTTTCTCAATTCTATAGATGCATAAATCCTATTCATCATCATCAAAGCTCAATCAAACAACCAATTTGAAGAAATCATGCTCAAAACATAAAAAACCAAATTAAAGTATATAAACCCTAAACTAAATCATGCTTAGAAAAGTCTCTGATACCATTGTTAGTGTTCCTAGAATATGCCAAGGATCTCTAATCATGATTCGGTGTGTGAATATTCAAAGAAGTTGCGGAAGACTTACATTGATCGGATGTTGAGATTTCAAAACTTTGATGTATGTTGAGAGCTCCAAGATTTTCTTTGTGTTCCAAGCTCAATGAATTGGTTTCCCTATCACCTTGATTCACTCTTTGAAGTGCTAGCTCACTTGAATTTTTGCAACAAAAATTCTAAGGGAGAGGGAGTGTGTGAACAGAGATTGCGACGACGCTGTCCGGGCTCGCGGCCCAGTTGGGAGTACGGAGTAGCCCACGGGGGACTAAACCGGAGAATAAATAAAGGAGTCGCCACCCAGTGTGAACTGGGAAATGATTTAAGGCCGCACTCACCCCTCGCAAGGGAAGACCTCAACCCGTTGGGTTCAGAATGGTCCCTTACTTATGCCAATTATAATGAACGGGTTTAAGCAATGATATAACCAAGTCTTATGCAACACATGCAAGATAATTCAAATGACATACAAGTTTGCACACCCATAAACATAAATGTAAGTGAAAGCAAATGCATAATTCTAAAAAACATGTTAATCAGAGAAGTGCGGTAATGACAACAGAAATGTTAACAATAGCGACAAATAATTAAGCACACGAGGCAGAAAGAAATAACCAAAGTGGCAAACATGCATGAAATATGATGGAAAAGGGTATGTCCAGTGCGTGCGTGTTCGTATAGCATTTAGAAATGCGTTCGAACAGAGTGAGGCAGAATACACGCGTTCGTGTAGCATTTGGAAACGCGTTCGAACGGGATGAGATATGATGCATGACAAGACAGAATGCATGCGTTCGAGTAGCATTCGAAAACGCATTCGAACGGGATATGGCCGAATGTATATATTCGAGTAGCATTTAGAAACGCGTTCGAACGGAGTGAGGCAGAATGCATATGTTTGTGTGGCGTTCGGGAATGCGTTCGAACGAGATTACAAAAACGGCATCTATAATGACATAAACACATGTATGAGTGTTTCTAAAGCGGTACGTGGAGTTGTATCCCATGTACAGACCGCACTACCGTCCATTCGGATTTGTCTACAAAATTTATGTCTGGGTTTCCATCCGATATACGGCAAGGGATAACACGCAATCATTAACACAACGCAATCATTAACCCAATGTTGACATACATGAAATATGATAATGCATATAACAATAAATAATCAAAGAGATAAATATGCGAAATAACAAGATAAATAACATAAAACAAGTGCGGAACAATAAAACAACAATAAACTTAAATTAAATGTGAAATAATAAAAGACTAATAATACAAAATAAATGCCGAATAATAAATATGTGACCAAAGAATTTGGCCGTTTTCAATAGAGGACTTCACATACCTGGTTGGAAGTATTCCACGTCCAACCAAGCATGCCGTTTCCAGGACGACAAAATAAAATATAACAAAGGGTGCCCTCAGGTCTTACCTTTTACGTCGCTTCTCGGGAGTGCGTTGGGACGACGCCGAAAGGGTTAATGTTTCCGCTGTTTTTATCTGGGTCACTGATTCACTATTTCCACTCACTGTTTTCTCTATTTTCACTCGTTGTTTTGGCTATTTTCGTTCACTGTTTTGGTGTCGATTAAGGGGCTGTTTTCTGATTTGGTTTAACTGCTGTTTCTATCTCCGTTGAGGGCTTACTTTTGTTTTTGTTTCGGTCAGAGGCTGCATGTGGAAGGGGGTGGGGCATGTGTGTTGGTTGGTAAGGGTGGCTGTTTTGGTGCTGCTTGCCGAGAGAGAGGGTAGTGGGGTGAGAGAGATGAGAGTCTAGGGTTTGTTACTTGGTCGATGGCTTAGTTGGTCACGTGGAGGGCTACTGGGTTCTTGTTCTTTTGTGTCGGTTGGTTTAAGGGTTGTTTATTCTTTATGTCATCACCGTAGCTTGAGGCTAGGTTTCTGGAGTTAGCCATAAATCATGAGGCCGGGAATCTGGAACCATCATCGCATCAGGCTGAGTTTTTGGAGTCATAAGTACATCATGATGTTGGGTTCTGGAGTCATCACGACATCATGGTGCTAGGGTTCTGGATTCGTGACAGCATCATGAGGCTAGGTTTCTAGATTGGAGACAGCATCCTGAGGCTAGGGTTCTCATCTAGCAGGACAAAGAATGTGGCATAAAAGACCCTTCATCGTTTCTTTCTTCTAGCAAATCAGTAGTTGTTGCCTCTGAAGTTACAACTGATACATTTGTAGGTGAGGGTTGAGTTTTTTCTTGGCTTTCATCTTCACGTGGAGGGCTGGTTCGTTGGATTTAAGGGCTCACAGATTTGTGGGCTACGTGTAGCTGCGAGGCAAGGGACGTGCCGAATGAAGAGAGATTAGAGTGAAGAGATGGCTGCCGAGAGTGTGGTTGAGTGAACGTTGAGTGAGTGATCTGTGTGTGTTTAGGTTCTGGTCACTGCCGAATTTCCATGTGAGAAAAAATGAGAGGGAAGACCGTCTGAGTGCATTAGGGTTTTTTCTTTTTATTTATTGTCGAGGTGTTTTGAGAGAGAAGAGGGAGTTGGTCGAAACGTTCGAGGGAGGAAATCTAGCTAGGGTTCGTTTATCAGAGGGAAGCTGTGGCTGTATGAAGTTCAGGGGAGCTAAAGAGAGAAGAGAGGCGCGAGTAGGGGTATCATTTTTTTAGGGTTTTTTGTGAGTTTTTTTGGAGAAGAGGGGCTGCCGATGGGTGAAGGATGAGTGTAGGACACAAAAATTGGCGACGCTGTTCTGGGCTCGTGGCCTGGTTGGGAGTACAGAGTAGTCCCACGGGGGAACTAAACCGGAGAAATAACAAGGAGTCGCCACCCAGTGTGAACTGAGAAAATGATTTAAGGCCGCACTCACCCCTCGCAAGGGAAGACCTCAAACCGTTGGGTTTGGAATGGTCCCTTACTTATGCCACTTGTAATGAAATAATTTATGCAATAACTTAACCGAATCTACGCAACATACATACTCAAGAGCAACCTATATGTAGTTTGCATGCTTTGACATTAAGTCGAAATACGACAAACACGCAATAACACACAATAATTTCATGAGCATATAGAATTATCAAACACGAAAAAATAAATAATAATTTAAACATAAACGTAAATTAATGGCCCAACACGAAAAAAGTTTCTAAAACGGCCCATCGGCATTTTAGAAACTTTTGACCCAATTGTCAAAGGACACGAACTCTTCCCAGTTTAAATGGCCCAAAAAGTTCACATCTCTTGACAAGAAGTCCAACTGAATCCAAATGACAATGGTCCTTAAACACAAGGAGCACAACAAAGGGCTTAGCCGAAACTTTAAGGAAGAAATTTTTTGTGTTCAACGCATCGCAAAGCCGATCAAAGTGAGTATTTCCACTACTTTACTTTGTTGTATTCACACATTTCATTGCTTAATTTGATCTTGGTTTTGACCTAGAAAACCCAACAATGGTATCAGAGCGGTTATTAAGCATGAAATTGAATTAGGGTAAAATTTGGGTAAATTTGATTTGAGCATGATTTGATAAAATTGATTGATTAAGTATGCTTGAATGATGATAACTTGGAGTTATACATGATCAATTTGACGAAAATTGAATTGGATTAATTTTCCCCATTTTCTTTGGCTTGGACGAGAGTTATAGATGCCCTAATGTCATGGTATGTTTTGTTCTTTTGATCATTGGATGAGTTGAAAGACATTGGATAAATTGATTTAGGATTTAATTGGATTAAAATCGAAATCGGATTTATAAAACCCTAAAATGCCGTGAGCAATATAGCAAGAAATGAGATGATTTTTTGATTCAATAATGTTGGACATGTGTTGATGATGATTAGCATGATTAATTATGTGAATTGATATTTTGGAAATGTTAATTTGACTAATTAATTATAGCTAATGCACTTTAGTTAATTGAATTATGATATTTGGAATATTGGAATTTAATTAGTTGAGCTAAATTTGGAATTGGGCTAATAAAGTTGTATTTAGGCTTAATGGGCTTGGTTGGGCCAAGTTTGGTTTAGGTTAATTGGTTGGATCCAATTGGGCGTAAAACCATTTCCATAAAGTCCAAATATAATAAAATGGGCCTTTAAAATTTTAATTGGGCCTAATGGGCCTAAATTGATTTTTGGCAAAGGGTGATTCCTTATTGGGCTTTGGTTGCCAAAGTTCATGCCTTATAAATTAATTGAAAGCCCATTGGACTTTAATTAAATTGACATTGGATGTTAATTGGGCTTTGAGACCCATTAAGATTAGATTTAGAATCTAAGTCGCAAATGCTCATTAATAAAGTGTAATTATTTAATTTAGAATTAAATGAAGAATTAGTATTCAATACAAATTAAATTGGATTTAATATTATTGTTTGATACAATCAAGAATTCGTACTTTGAGTACTTGTTCTTAAAACGAGTTGGACTCGCGCAAATCAATTCGTTGTTTGAACATTGGATGGTCATTAATTTCAGATTAATTAATTGGATTAGATTGATTGATAAAATGCTTTGTGTGAATACATGGATGTGATGTATGAATAATGTATATCAGATGGATATTAGATGGGTGAGGGCAATTTTGGAAATTGTTGTA
Source organism: Zanthoxylum bungeanum (assembly GCA_019454045.1). Lineage (NCBI taxonomy): Eukaryota > Viridiplantae > Streptophyta > Magnoliopsida > Sapindales > Rutaceae > Zanthoxylum > Zanthoxylum bungeanum. The sequence continues at coordinate 28,297 of SKCR01033980.1, read as the reverse complement.
ATAAATTTAGAATTCATTAAATTAGACCTGCGTGTCCAGCCTATTACCTCTTGATTCTTTGTATTTCTCTTCTCACCTATTCCCCTCAATGTAAATGAGGTTTCTTTAGAAGTGTTATGTAATTGGGTAGAAGTAAGAATAGTGCTAGCCGTGAGAGAGGAAATAGAGAGATTTGTTCTAGGAACAAATTGTTTTAATATCCATCCGTATATCATTATTAATTTATTTATCGCGCCTTATTATGCTTTTAGAATGCATGCTTAAGCATGTATGATGAGACCTAATCAAAGATAATTAATTGGTTTCCAATTACGCGAAAACCCTCAACATATATTAAGCGTCTTTCCTTCCATTGAATGATTCATTCTCAAGATCCAAGATTGGCACTGGTTTGTTGGCCAAAGTCAAGACCTTTGTCCATCGCAGATGTGTTTGAATCATGAAGGCTTTGTTCCATATCGCATGTCTTGTCCAAGTTGTGATTTGTTGGCCAAAGTCAAGATCACTTCTTGTCCATCGACATCGATTACGAAGCTTTCCAAGGTCAATGGGTCCCGTTTAACTGGAATCATTAAGTTTGTTGTGCCAAAGCCAAGGCTTAGTTGATTCAGAGGAAAAAGGTTAGGAAATATATCGGATATATTGGCAAATATTAGATATATGTTTCGGACTTGGATGTCCACCTACTGGATCTAGGAATTGGATGAGATCTAATTGATCTTAGAGATCTACCTAGTTAATATCATACAGCTTGTTGGCAAAAGTCAAGGTTGTGTGTTATTTAACGGGATCCTAGCCCACTAGGAAACTAGGTTTCCCGAGTACTCAACAGAGGGTTAGAGGCTCGCCGAAAAATAGTGGGAGGCAAGTATTAAATTTGTAATTTCGTTTAGATACTTGCCTATACGCACTCATTTCAATTTTTCGTCATTATTTAAATATATATTAGTTGGACTAATATTTAATTGTTGTTTTAATTAAACAGTTGGACTGTATTCAAACTACTTCAATTTATAGTTGATTATATAATTGGATTATAGTAATCAATATATTTGAATTTTAACATTTAAATTATAGTTGATTATATAGTTAGACTATAATAATCATTATATCCAATAGTACCCGAAATCGTTGATTGGATAGTTGGACTATAGCAATCAAGATAACTGAAAGATTAGTGTTTAAAACATAATCCTGAGGGAAAATGTCATTAAACGACTTTAATTTTCAAATTGGGAATAAAACCTCAGGATAGTCCTGGGAACTGAGAAGTTATTCTATTTGATAGAGTGACATATCGGGCCTAAGCCCGGAGTTGAGCAAATAATAGAACATGATATTTGGAATATTCATGTGATGATAACTTTAATGCTCAATCCTTTATGCCAAATGCAATGACACTTTAATTTTGTAGTCAAAACTAAGGATTAGATCCTTATAACATGATGTTGAAATTAAAGATCTTCATAGATCTATTCTTAGATCTTAGAAGTACAAATTGCAAAAGAAGCTCTTTCGCTTGTGTATGTCAGAGGGTACATATGTCGAGCACTAGGTGTCGCAGATGATTGCTGACATCGATCAGCTAGGTCAGTTGGGCATTACCTACGTGGCCGAGACTACCAAATATTTGATCTTATAGTCTCTACCCGAAAGCTGGGGTAGGTTCATTATGAACCAAGAGTAAACTCTTGGAGAGTTGATGGCTATGCTCTAGGAGGCAGAGCGAGAGCTTCTAAAAGGGGCAAAGGCAAAATCATCACAGTCTTCTAGGAAGACAAATGACATATCCCAAGATGTCTGCCTAAACTGTGGCAAATGGGGTCACTGGATGCGTGAGTGCCGTATGAACAAGGCAGACATGAATGAACTGAAGGCGGAACAAGGCTCCAGCTTCAAGTATGTTTATCATAAACATGTTCACTACTAGTTTCAAAATTGGATTTTTGATACTAGATGTGGTACATAAATATGTACTGATGTGCATAATTTGCTGATGAACAGGATACTGACTTCAATTGAGATTTACCTACGAGTTTGAAACGGGACGAGAGTCGCTGTTTTAACCGTAGAAACCTAAGTTTAGGAACTACCCTTTGGGTATGTACTTAAATTAGGAAACTGTTATAATGTACCTAGTTTGACTAGAAACATTATCTATATATATATGTTTAACCCGTTGCGGGTATACCTTTATATTCTAGAACACTAAAGTGTTTTATTTTATAGCATCACTATTTGTACAGACATGGTGTTGTTGTACAAATTAACTATGTGACAAAGGAAATTGTTCTTTTATCATTTGTAATTGGATTACTGGGATATATAAATGATAAAAGTCCATATGATTAGTTTCAGATTAATAAGATATGAGACAATATTAATCCAATAAGCTTTAATTATTAAAATATCCCTAGTCGTAGTATTATCGAGATTGGACATCGATAATGCGGAATAGACTAGTATTGCACTTGTGCGCGTTGTGGGAGCAAACCGACATAGTTCTCATATATTTAAGTAATAGATACTTATGCAAGTGTAATAGGAGGTTGTGTTTACCGATGGTACGGAAACAGCTTCGCTCTGGATAGACCCCTCGGAATTCCATTGGTAGTATGACTATGTGTCTATGGAAGTCCGAATCAGGGTAGGTGTATTTGGTCTTAACTTGAGACTTGCATCGCTAATACTTACGACAATCAATATACTTTGGTTTTGGTCGTCCAGGGCTTTAACAGGTTCTGTGTACGCCTCTTCTGGGTATATTGAGAATCGTAGTGTATTGGGTGTGATGTCAAGATGGAAGTATCACTTCAGTCATATGGAGATGATGGTCACGTATGATAAGGAACTAATACTCTTATATGCTGCAGCTATCGGGATAATATAACTAGGTCATGTTTATTCGATTATAGAGACTAGTTACCAGAGATCCGATATGTGCTTCGTATGGGGCAAACACAATTCCAGCCCCAGGCCTAGCACGTGACATCCGATAATGGATCGCAATACGCAATACTACGTATACTACGCCTGATATAGATTATATATTCCTTTAAGAATATTTCTGGAGAATTGGGTAGGCACGGTGCTTTGCTAGAAGCCAACCATGTCTTACTAGGTACGTACGTGTTCGGATAGTCCAATGACCGGATTTACTGCCAACATATCCAGAGATCTCATGGGTCACTTCCCGAAGATTCACCGATGACGTATGACTCGAACATAATTAATCTGGGATTAATTAGATGAGAGAGAAAATTAATCTAGGATTAATTGTGGAGAAATTTTATCTGGGATAAAATTCAATTAAGAGAGAGAACGATTAATTTGGAATTAATCGATAAAATAATATATTCGATATATTAAACGAAATTATATTTCGACGCGGAATTAAAATTGGATTTTAATTCGGGCTAACGAATTGATTTAGAATTAATTCGCTAGCGACGTGAATAGTAATTTTGCTAGGCATGATTATTTAATTAAATTTGATTTAATTATGTCGCAACAGAAAATTTGTTAATTAGGAATTAACGAACCCGAGCCCGGAATGTGTTTGCGAGGCCATTTCGATTTTGAATCAAGTGCGGCCACAAGTCACATCGCTTGTCACATCACCTGTCACTTTAGTGATGGATGTCAAGTCACCTTTTGGTGATTGACAACCAGTCATTATTCATGATGGTGGTGGTTGTGGGCAATTAATGCCATTTTTCCTCCAAAATTGGTTTTTGCTTTTTTGGAAAAGCTTTTACCAAATTTTGGAAAAGTTTTTTTGGCATAGGTTTTTAGAAAACCAAAAACACAACTCTCTCTCTCTCTCTCATTCCTCTCCTTGGCCGAATGGCCCTCTCATTTTCTCTCTCATTTGGCTTGGTCGAATGTGGCTAAGAAGATGTAGTAAAATTGTTGCAATTTTTCAAGTGCTAGCACACATCAAGGAGTCATTCAAAGGTGATAGGGAAACCCATCTATGAGCTTGGAATCAACACTTAAAGCTTGGAGCTTGAAGATCAACACAAGGAGAACAACAAAGGGCTTGGCCGAAACTTCAAGGAAGAAATTTTTTGTGTTCAACGCATCGCAAAGCCAATCAAAGTGAGTATTTCCGCTACTTTACTTTGTTGTATTCGCACATTTCATTGCTTAATTTGATCTTGGTTTGACCTAGAAAACCCAACATTAAGAATCATCCAAAATCATTTCGAACAATTTAGGATTAAAATAAACAAAATGCTTTATTTAAGGGCAATTCGGTAAATTCACATAAATTTGATTTATAGTGCTTTATTTCATAATTTGATTATTGGATAATAAAATAAATAAGTTTATTTTTATTAATCCGAGAAAAAGTTTTGAAATTGGAAAATTTGATTTTCCACTGTTCCGCTGCGTTACCGGATTTCCGCAATAACACCCCTACAAAATTGTATCAGAGCAAGTCTGATTCTAGGCCCCCTATTATGATTAGCCCTTTAATTCAATGTTTAATCATATTTTCTTAACTTTATACATGTATGTTTTAATCTAATTTGATTAGATTTAGAGTGTATGACTCTTAGCGGAAAATCCATAATTAATAAGGGTTAAATGTAATTATGTATTTGATGCATGTTATGTGATCCGTCTTGTCAATACAGGTTATAAATATTTCTCTGTGACTACATCTGAGACCGTGCCTCTGCTGTGAGGGTGTAGCCGATAGAGATTTATTTATACCGGATGTATATCAGATACTAGATAAATTCAAGCGAAAGCGGAATCCTGAACGTGCCCTAGCTGTCAGGGTTACGCAAGTAACTTGAGTTTATCATTGACGAGTTTATCCTTGGTACATCTCCTTGTGGGCCTGCCTTAGCAGCGACAACGAGAAACGACCAGGACCGGAAACCCAAGAGTCACTTGTGAGTGATTGACAAATGAGTTGTCTACCTGATGAATATACGTAGGCGAGACCGTGCCTCTGCTGTGAGCTGAAATATATTCATGGGATCCACTTTTCACTATTTGTATTTAATTTAATTATGAAATCTTTGTATTCTGTTTGGGGATTACAATATTGCATGATTTAGTGGGAGGGGCATTTTTAGATTAAAAATCCATGATCTAGTTTATGCTTATGATATTATATGAAACTGCTTAAATTTCTGCTAACCGTTTTTCATGATCTATATGATAGATTTGCGATGGCGGCACAATCCACTAATCATTTTGCGCGTATGCTTGATGCGAACAAACTCAAAGGCGCTGATAACTTCGCCGATTGGGAATTGGATTTGAGGATTGTCCTCGACTCCGAGAAGTTGGGATATGTTCTTGAGGGTCCACTGCCCCTTGTTGTTGCAGAGGATGCTACACCGGAAGAACGCGAAGTCTTCCAAGCTTGGAATGATAATGATTTAAAAGTTAAATCATACATCTTAAGTTCGCTTTCACCGGGGCTCAAGAAACAATACTATGGCATGTCAGATGAGTATAGTATGATGACTCGATTGAGACAATCGTTTGAGAACCAAGAGCAAGTTATTGTTCATAAGGTCACAGTGGAATTGTTCCATGCGCGGTTGGATGAGGGGCAAGTTGTTAGCCCACATGTTCTTCAAATGATCGATTTGATCGATCAACTAAGGCAACATAATCTCATTCTGAATGACATTCTCTGTAGAAGTGTCATTTTTGGTTCGCTCCCAGCTTCTTATCGCCAGTTTGTGATGTATTTCAACATGAATGGGATTGTCTGCACCTACCAAGAGTTGCATAGCATGTTGCTCACGGCGGAAGAGGACCTCAAGAAGGGAGTACCGACTCATCCTCCGAGACCTACTTCACTTTTAGAAGAAGCAGAAATGGAAGAAGAATAAGGGTTTTAGTCCTCAACCACATGCAAAGATAGTAAAGCCCAAGAGGGCTTCTGAAGACAAGTGCCATCACTGCAGCAAAGTCGGGCATTGGAAAATGAACTGTTATGACTACATTTCCCAGCTAAGGAGGGAGAGAGCATCTACATCAGGTACATTTATTTTTCCAGTTATTGATTTATCTTTGGCTTGTGAAGCCTTTACATCCAGCTGGATTTTAGATTCTGCTTGTCCCATTCATATTTGCAATTCGTTGCAGGTGCTGAAGGAAAGTAGGAGACTGAAGCCTGGAGAGATGCAGTTGCGATTCGGGAGTGGAGACTCTTTGGATGCATGCTACTTTACTTTGTTGTATTCGCACATTTCAATGCTTAATTTGATCTTGGTTTGACCTAGAAAACCCAACATTAAGAATCATCCAAAATCGTTTCGAACAATTTCGGATTAAAATAAACAAAATGCTTTGTTTAAGGGAAATTCGGTAAATTCACATAAATTTGATTTATAGTGTTTTATTTCATAATTTGATTATTGGATAATAAAATAAATAAGTTTATTTTATTAATCCGAGAAAAAGTTTTGAAATCGAAAAATTTGATTTTCCACTATTCCACTGCGTTACCGGATTTCCGCAATAACACCCCTACAGAAAATTGCAAAGAAAATTCTTCCCTTGGTGCTATGATATTCACGGCAATGAGAGGCGAAGAGAGAGTGAGTGATTTTTGTGTTTTTGTGAAAAATTTAAAATGATTTTCAAAAAAATCAAAACATATACCAAAACATCAAAGTTTGGTAAATGTCTTTCACTTTTCAAGATAATGTGTCTAACAAGTTATCTCAAAAAATCTCTACTAACTTCCATCAAATAAAAGCTAAGTATTTGACTAATGATGTGACTTGTTGTGGGCCACACTTTAATTCAAAATTTGAGTGGGCCCACAAACACATTTCGGGCTCGGGTTCGTTAATTCTGAATTAACGAATTTTCTGTTGTGACTTAATTAAATAATTATGCCTAGCAAAATTACTATTAAAGTCGCTCGTGAATTAATTCTAAATTAATTTGTTCGCCCGAATTAAAATCTAATTTTAATTCTGTTATGAAATCTAATTTCTTTTAATATATCGAATATATTATTTTAATCGATTAATTCCAAATTAATCGTTCTCTCTCTTTTAATTGAATTTTATCCCAGATAATTACTCGTCGTAATTAATCCTAGATTAATTTTTTCTCTCTTCTAATTAATCCCAGATTAATTTTGTTCGAGTCATACATCATCGGTGAATCTTCGGGAAGTGACCCATGAGATCCCTGGATATGTTGGCTATAAATCCGATCGTCGGACTATCCGAACACGTGCGTACCCGGTACCACGTTCTTACCGATTTACAAGACATGGTTGGCTTCTAGCAAAGCACCGTGCCTGCCCAATTCTCCAGAAATATTATTTAAGGAATATATAATCTTTGTCAGGCGTAGTATACATAGTATTGCGTATAGCGATCCAGTATCTGATGTCACATGCAAGGCCTGGGGCTGGAATAGTGTCTTGGAATACGTAGTATTGCGTAGTGTATTGGGTGTGATGTCATACGAAGTATTTATCGGATCACAAGCAACTAGTCTCTATAATCAGATAATCATGACCTTGTCATATTATCCCGATAGTTGCAACATAATAGAGAACCAGTTCTGTATCCATGCGTGATCATTATCTCCATATGACTGAAGTGATACTTCTGTCTTGACATCACACCCAATACACTACGATTCTCAATAAACCCAGAAGAGGCGTACACCGAACATGTTAAAGTCCCGGACGACCAAACTAAAGCGTATTGATTGTCGCAAGTATTAGCGATGCAAGTCTCAGATTAAGACCAAATACACCTACCCTGATGTGGATTCCCATAGACACATAGTCATATTACCAATGGGATTCCACGAGGTCTATCCAGAGCGAAGCTGTTCCCGTACCATCGGTAAACACAACCTCCTATCACACTTGCATAAGTATCCAATACTTAAATATATGATAACTATGCCGTTATGCTCCCACAACGCGCACAAGTGCAATACTAGTTTATTCTGCATTATCGATATCCAGTCTCGATAATACTACCACTAGGGATATTTAATGATTAAACCTTTATGGATTGATATCGTCTCATATCTTATTAATCCAGAACTAATCATAAGGACTTTTATCATTTATATATTCAAGTAATCTAATTACAAAATGATAAAATAGCAATTTCCATTGTCACAGAGTTAATTTGTACAAAAACCACAATGTCTTTTACAAATAGTGACGCTATGGGTCATAATTGTCCAACAATCTCCCACTTGGCCTATAGCCAGTCACTCAAGTATCTAACACATGAACTATGTACATGTCGCTCAAACTTTTGCTGAGGAATAGCTTTCGTCAGCGGATCTGTAATGTTGTCATCTGATGCGACCTTCTCGATCTTCACATCGCCACGATGTATGATCTCACGAATGAGATGGAAACGTCGAAGAACATGCTTGGATAGTTGATGAGACTGTAGTTCCTTAGCCTGCGATATAGCCCCGTTATTGTCACAATACAGTGGAACGGGCTCAGCTGCTAATAGAACTACTCATAATCCAATTAGGAATTTACGGATCCAAACTGCCTCTCATATCTACGACTATGGATATCATGGCGTACATGATCGATCCGACTGCCGAAGTGAATGGGATCAGACTCATATTGTCTCTCTCATCTTGAGTTTTAGGACACATGTCCTTAGATAGAGTGACACGATGTGACACTGGCAACAGTCCCCTCTTAGACTGATCCATGTTGAATCTCTTCAACACTTTGTCAATGTACGTGCTCTGGGAGAGTCCAATGAGCTTTCTAGATCTATCCCGGTAGATCTTTATTCCCATAATAAAGGCTGCTTCTCACATATCTTTCATGGAGAATTTTAATGAAAGCCATGCTTTCACCTATTATAGCATGGGAATGTCATTGCCAATAAGCAATACATCATCAACGTAAAGAACAATGAATGTCAGTGCGCTCTCACTAACCTTCTTATATACACAAGGATCATCCTTGTTTTGAATGAAATCATATTCTTTTATGATCTCATCAAAACGTTGGTTCCAAGAACGCAATGCTTGCTTCAATCCATAAATGGATTGATTTAACTTGCAAACCTTGTCTGCATGTTTTGGTACGAAAAAATCATCAGGCTGTTGCATATAAACATCATCCAAAAGGTTTCCATTAAAGAAAGTGGTTTTGACATCCATCTGCCATATCTCGTAATCGAAATATGCAACAATAGCAAGCATTATCCGAATGGAATTAGTCATGGCAACTGGTGAAAAATTTTCGTCGTATTCGACACCATGTCGTTGACAATACCCTTTCGCTACAAGCCTAGCTTTGTACGTTTGTATGTTGCCATCCATGTCGGTCTTCTACTTGAAGAACCATTTGCAACCAATAGGCTTTACGCCTTTTGGTGCATCAACCAGTGTCCAAACTTGGTTGGTGTACATGGAATCCATTTCGGATTTCATGGCATCTTGCCATAAACTGGAGTCGATACCTTGTATCGCTTCCTCATACGTAGCTGGTTCGTCTTCCTCAATAAGATTAATATCCATATGAGGTGAGATAAAAAACCCATACCTCTCATGTTGTTTTCTGACTCTCTCCGACCTACGCGGTTCTTGTGTATTCGAAGATTGTGGTACAGTCTCATCCCTGATGAACTGTTCATGTTCCGTTAAGGAATCGGTGCCAGGAATAGTATCACTCTGATTTTCATCGAGTTCTACTTTCCTCCCACTAACCACTGCATTTAGGAATTCCTTCTCAAGGAAAACCGCATGTAGAGCAACAAATACTTTGTTCTCTTGTGGGTTATAGAAGTAATATCATTTGGTTTCCCTAGGATAACCTATAAATAGACACTTATCCGATTTGGGTTCAAGTTTGGTACCATCCAAACGTTTAACGTATGACCAGCAACCCCAAATCTTCATGAATGAGAAACCCGGTTTCTTTCCTGTCCATATTTCATCTGGAGTCTGTTGAACAGACTTTGACGGAACCTTATTCAAAATAAGTATTGCATTGTTCAATGCATATCCCCAGAAGGAAATATGTAGCTCAGTGCGACTCATCATCGACCTTACCATGTCCAACAAAGTTCGGTTTCTCCGTTCAGACACACCGTTTAATTGAGGTGTTCCGGGAGGAGTCTACTGTGAAAGAATACCATACTCTTTCAAGTAATCGAGAAACTCATTGCTCAAGTATTCTCCACCACGGTTTGACCATAATGTTTTAATCCTTTTGCCGGTCTGTTTTTCTACTTCGTGTCGAAACTCTTTGAATTGCTCAAAGGTTTTCGACTTGTGTCTCATAAGATACACATAACCATAACGCGATGAATCATCTGTAAAGGTTACGAAGTATTCATATCCACCTCTAGCTTGGCTAGACATGGGCCCACATACGTCACTATGAACGAGGGCTAACAGTTCGTTGGCACGTGCACCTTTACCGCTAAAAGGTGTTTTAGGCATTTTGCCTAATAAACAAGATTCGCACAAGTCATATGAATTTGGATCAAATTCGTCCAATTACCCACTCTTCGAAAGTGTGGATATGTGAGTTTTGTTAATGTGTCCCAGACGACAATGCCACATATAAGTTTCATCTTTGTTACTTAATTTAAGCCTTTTGTTTGTTACATTATATATTTGAGATTGATTTATATTCAAAATATAAAGACCATTATTCACATCAGCACTGCATATCTCCATATCATTTTTATACATAAAACACCCAGTGTTTCTAAAAATAAAAGTATACCCATATTAGGCTAATAAAGATACAGATATAATATTCCTAGTAAAACTAGGTACTTAATAACAGTCTTATAAGTTTAGTATATGCCCTGAGGACAGTTCCAAAATATAAGTCCCTACAGCCAAAACAACGACTATGGTCCCGTTTCCAACTCGTAGATCAATCTCCTCTGAGGCCAGTCTCCTGCTAATCTGAAGATCCTGCACATCAGTACATATATGAGTACCACAACCAGAATCAAAAATCCAATTTTTAATACTAGAAGTAGACATGTTTATTTCTATAACAAACATATCTGAAGCTGGTGCCTTGCCCGCTTTGATTTCCTTCATGTGCGCCTTGTACTCATGGCAGTCACGCTTCCAGTGACCCCGTTTGCCACACTGTAGACAGACATCTTGGGATTTTTCATTAGCCTTCCTAGAAGACTTTGAAAATTTGGCCTCGCCCTTCTTCTTCTTTTTCTTATTCTTTACACCTCCAGTAGCCTTCGGCCAAGCCTTGGGAGACTGAGATGTTGAAGTGAAGTGCGCCTCACACTTTTTTCCCTTCAATAGCTCTTTTTCTGCTTCACGCAGCATTGCCATCAACTCTCCAAGAGTATGGTCTTGGTTCATCATATTGTAGTTCATGATGAACCCGCTCCAGCTGTTATGAAGAGACTATAAGATCAAATCTATAGAAGTCTCAGTCTCAAAGGTTATGCCTAGCTGACCCAGCTGTTCGATGTCAGCAATCATCTGTGAGACATGGTGTTCGACAGATGTACCCTCTGACATTCGAGAGCGAAAGAGCTTTTTCTGTAATTTATACCTTTGCGATCTAAGGTTAGATCGATGAAGGTCTTTCAATTTTTCCATCATAGTATAGGGATCCAATCCCTTATTTTAGCGATGAAATTTAGGGATCATCGCAGCGAGCATGACGGATTGAGTAGTTGAGTTGTCATCGCTATGAGTCTTCCAAAGCTCAAGCTCAAGCGGCTGCTCATTTCCGGGCTTAGGCCCGATAGGTCTCTATATCGTATAGAGCATCCTTTCAGCCCCCAGGACAATCTTGAGGTTCATATCCCAGTCAGGAAAGTTCGTACCATTAAAGACATTTTCGCCGATGATAATGTCTCTAACCCCGATCTTTCCAGTCATCTTAATTGCAATAGTCTAACTATTCAATTAACGATTTTTGGGTACAGTCCAACTGTTACAAGAAACATAATATAGAATATTAGTCCAACTAATAAATATTTAAAATGACGAAATAATTTGAAAGCGCGTATTTGGCAAGTATTTGAACGAAATTGGAAATTCAATACTAGCCTCCCACTATTTTTCGGCGATCCTCTAACCCTCTGTTGAGTACTCGGGAAACCTAGTTTCCTAGTGGGCTAGGATCCCGTTAAATAACACAAAACCTTGACTTTGGCCAACAGTTGTATGATATTTAACTAGGTAGATCTCTAAGATCAATTGGATCTCATCCAATTCCTAGATCCGGTAGGTGGACCTCCAAGTCCGAAACATATATACAATATATATGCCAGTATATCCAATTTATTTTCCTAACCTTTTCCTCTGAATCAACTAAGCCTTGGCTTGGGCTCAACAAGCTTAATGATTCCAGTTAAGCGGGACCCATTGACCTTGGAAAACTTCGTAATCCATGTCGATGAACAAGAAGTGACCTTGACTTTGGCCAACAAATCACAACATGCCCAAGACATGCGATATGGAACAAAGCTTTCATGGTTCAAACACATCTGCGATGAACATTGATCTTGACTTTGGCCAACAAACTAATGCCAATCTTGGATCTTGAGAAAGAACCATTCAATGGAAGGAAAACGCTTAATATTTGATTGATGGTTTTTCACGTAATTGGCAACCAATTAATTATCTTTGATTAAGTCTCAACATACACCCTTAAGCATGCATTATAAAAGCATAATAAGGCGCGAAAAATAAAATAATAATGATATGTGGATGGATATCTCACAAATTGTTCCTAGAAAAAATCATTCCCTTTCCTCTCCCCGGCTAGCACTATTCTAACTTCTACCCAATTACATAATACAATAAAGAAACCTCATTAACACTGAGGGGAATTGGTGAGAAGAGAATTACAAAGAGTCGAGAGATAAAGGCTGGACACGCAGGTCCAATTTAATAAATTCTAAATTTATTACAATAATTTCCAAAATTACCATCACCCATCTAATATCCATATGATATACATTATTCATACAATACATCCATGTATTCACACAAAGCATGTTATTCAATCAATCTAATCCAATTAATTAATCTTTGAATTAAGTGATCATCTAATGTTCAAACAACGATTTGATTTGCGCGAGTCCAACTCGTTTGAGAATAAGTACTCAAAGTGCGTATTCTCTAATTATATTGAACTACAATTTTAAATCCAATTTAATTTGTATTCAATACTAATTCTTATTTGATTCCAAATTAAATAATTACACTTTTAATGTGCCTTTACGATTTAGATTCTAAATCTAATCTTAATGGGTCTCAAAGCCCAATTAACATCCAATGTCAATTTAATTTAAAGTCCAATGGGCTTTTAATTAATTTCATAAGGCATGGGCTTTGGCCAATATGGGTCAAACCCAAATGCCAAGGCCCAATTAAGGAATCACCCTATTTGCCATAAAAATTAATTTTGGCCCATTAGGCCCAATTAAATTTAAAAGGCCCATTTATTATATTTGGACTTAACGGAATGGTTTTAGGCCCAATTTGGATCCAATCCAATTGTCCTAAACCAACTTGGCCCAACCAAGCCCATTATGCCCAAATATAACAATTTTAGCCCAATTCCAAATTAAGCTTAATTAATTAAATTCTAATATTCCAAATATCACAATTTATTTAATTCAAGTGCATATCCATAATTAATTATTTAAATTAACATTTCCAAAACACCAATTTAATTAATTAATCATGCTTTATTATTTTCAATACATGTCCAGTATTATTGAAGCAAAATCAACTCATTCCATGCTTCTTTCATTCACTTCAATCATGCATTTTTCATCAATTTTGGTTTCAATCAAATTAAATCACAAATCAATATATATCATGCATTTTAAATACATCCAATGGTCTAAATCAAAAAATCACCATGACATTAGGGCTCCTATAGGTTCAGCCAAGCCATTCATTTTGGGAAAAAAAATAATCCAATTCATTTTCTAAAAATTTTAAGATGCTTAAATCTAATTTAACATCATCCAAGCTTAATCAAACCATCAATTTGAAGATATCATGCTCAAATCATAAAATCCCCAAAATAAAGTATATAAACCCTAAGTTAATTTCATGCTTAAATAGGCTCATGATACCATTGTTGGGTTCTCTAAGAACAAATCCAAGATCATTAAGCATAAAAGATGTGTGAATACGTAAAAAAGTAGTGGAAATACTTACATTGAACGGATTGGATGTAGGTGGAAAGATCAAAACTTTTGCTCCTTTGAAGTGCTCCAAGCTCCTCTTTTGATTTGTATGTTGAGCTCCAAGCTTGAAGTTTGATTCCAAACTCAATGGATGTTTCCCTATCACATTTCTATGATTCTTTAAGTGCTAGCTTAGGAAGAAAATTGCAAAGAAAATTCTTCCCTTGGTGCTATGATATTCACGACAATGAGAGAAGAAGATAGAGTGAGTGATTTTTGTGTTTTTGTGAAAAGTGTAAAATGATTTTCAAAAAATCAAAACATATACCAAAACATCAAAGTTTGGTAAATGTCTTTCACTTTTCAAGATAATGTGTCTAACAAGTTATCTCAAAAAATCTCTACTAACTTCCATCAAATAAGAGCTAAGTATTTGACTAATGATATGACTTGTTGTGGGCCCCACTTTAATTAAAAATCCAAGTGGGGCCCGCAAACACATTCCGGGCTCGGGTTCGTTAAATCTGAATTAACGAATTTTTCGTTGCGACTTAATTAATTAAATTTAATTAAATAATTATGCCTAGCAAAATTACTATTAAAGTCGCTCGTGAATTAATTCTAAATTAATTTGTTCGCCCGAATTAAAATATAATTTTAATTCCGTTATGAAATCTAATTTCATTTAATATATCAAATATATTATTTTAATCGAATAATTCCAAATTAATCATTCTCTCTCTTTTAATTGAATTTTATCCCAGATAAATACTCGCCGTAATAAATCCTAGATTAATTTTTTCTCTCTTCTAATTAATCCCAGATTAATTATGTTCGAGTCATACGTCATCGGTGAATCTTCGGGAAGCGACCGATTAGATCCATGGATATGTTGGCAGTAAATCCGATCGTCGGACTATCCGAACACGTGCGTACCCGGTACCACATTCTTACCGATTTACAAGACATGGTTGGCTTCTAGCAAAGCGTCGTGCCTACCCAATTCTCCAGAAATATTCTTTAAGGAATTTATAATCTTTGTCAGCCGTAGTATACGTAGTATTGCGTATAGCGATCCAGTATCTGATGTCACATGCAAGGCCTGGGGCTGGAATAGTGTCTGCCTTGTACGAATCATATATCGGATCACAAGCAACTAGTCTCTATAATCGGATAATCATGACCTTGTCATATTATCCCGATAGTTGCAACATAATAGAGAACCAGTTCTGTATCCCTGCATGATCATCATCTCCATATGACTGAAGTGATACTTCCGTCTTGACATCACACCCAATACACTACGATTCTCAATAAACCCATAAGAGGCGTACACAGAACCTGTTAAAGTCCCGGACGACCAAAACCAAAGCGTATTGATTGTCGCAAGTATTAACGATGCAAGTCTCAGGTTAAGACCAAATACACCTACCCTGATGCGGATTCCCATAGACACATAGTCATACTACCAATGGGATTTCGCAGAGTCTATCCAGAGCGAAGCTGTTCCCGTACCATCAGTAAACACAACCTCCTATCACACTTGCATAAGTATCCAATACTTAAATATATGAGAACTATGCCGTTATGCTCCCACAACGCGCACAAGTGCAATACTAGTCTATTCCGTATTATCGATGTCCAATCTCGATAATACTACTACTAGGGATATTTAATGATTAAACCTTTGTTAATTGAAATCGTCTCATATCTTATTAATCCGGAACTAATCATAAGGATTTTTATCATTTATATATTCAAGTAATCTAATTACAAAATGATAAAATAGCAATTTTCATTGTCACATAGTTAATTTACACAAAAACCACAATGCCTTTTACAAATAGTGACTCTTTGGGTCATAATTATCCAACAAAAGTTATTTGATCCACACATAAGATTGTAAAGACCTCAAGTCTAAGGAATTGTCTTACAATCGATAGATGAAAGTTGTCACAGACACATAGGATAAACACTCCATGTGAAAACTTTCGGCGGTCAGTTCGATGGACACGAGCAACTCATGCATCCATGTGATACACCAAGCGGACGGATCTCCGCTAGTAGCCTATGAGATTGGCTACCCCACTTAAGGGCGGATCATATCATCATGCTAGTCTCTCCGCTTTGTGAACGCCTAGATTATTCACAAAACTATGACAAGGAACGTTTGAGAGTAATGATTCTCATAAGGCGTGGAAGCCATCATCTTATTACTCCAAAGTATTTATTACAATGTTTGATGATTCATATAATTTATGTAAGACACGTATAATAAAGATTTCCATTTTATTAATTAATGAAAATATTGCAAATACATGTACATATAGCCCATCCACAAGTTGGGTATAGGGCATATCCCTAACAGAGAGGTACGTATGTTTAACAAGGGCGCGTCGTGACGCGAGTTTACGTGCATCGCGACTCGATCAAGGTAGAACATGCATATGATTTGCACGGGCGTGCACGATGCGTAGGAGACCAGCGTCGCGACGCGACACCAAAAACCAGAATTTTTTTAGAAGATGCGATGCGTAACCAAGAGTCTGAATTTTGTTTTGCATTTCATCTAAGGAATTGAAATGTTCTAAGAGGGTAATCCAATTAGATTGAGGAATTTTATGTGATTTCGAACAGAATTTTATACCTCATGTTTCTAACTCAGTGTATTCCATGTAGATACTCATCAGCAGCCCCGTTCGCCCCCAACGACGTAAAGGGAACTTGATCGGGCTTCAATCTGTGAGTGGATGCTTTTTCTTTCAAGTTGATTTGTATACACTTGTTATTGTTTCTGACTTATTTTTAAAATTTTAAGGCCTTAGCCTTATTTAAGTATCAGTTACGTATTAAGTGAGATTTGATGTGAAAGTTTTAAAGTTCAACAGTAATATTTCTATGTTTTTCGAGACATGGGGGAAAAACACCCATCAGCTCTTACTTATGGAATTGACGGACATGGGCCGTGTGCACACGTAGTTTAGGGATAGGGGGACGGCGATACGTAACGCCCCTGGACCCTAGTTTCAGAACTTGGAAGGTAGCATAGATCCACATGTTAGTGTCTCTAAGACATGCCCAAGATCCTAAACATGAATTGTGTGTGAATAATAAAGTAGAGTTGCGGAAATACTTACATTGATGTGTTGAGAAATTTCCAAAATTTCTTGAATGGATGAAGCTCCAAGCTTTAGATTTGTTGTTTCAAATCTTGGGTGAGTTTCCCTATCACCTTAAAAGACTCTCCAAGTGCTAGCTTGATCAAATTGTGAAACAAAATTTTTCACATCTAAGGTAGAGAGAATCAGCTAAGGGAGAGGAAGATAGATGAATAGTGTTGTGTTACAAAACTTGGTTGGTGTGTTGAAAAAGAATCCAATTTATTGATGCCAACAACTTCCATCACATGTCCAAAGTTGATGTAAGTTAAGTGGGTCCCACCACTTTTAAATTCCAAATTCAAGTTGGAATCTCCAACAGACAAGTAAGCTTTGGGCCCGGTTTCGTTTAATCTGATTAAACGAATTTGCCGCCGCTACATAATTTAATCTAATTTAATTAAATAATTAAGCCTCGCAAAATAATTACAATAGTCGCTTAGGAATTAATTCCAAATTAATTCGTCCGCTCGAATTAAAATCCAATTTTAACTTCGTATTGAAATCCAATTTCAATTAATATATACGATATATTATTTTAGCCCAAATAAATAAATTAAATAGAAAAAACCAATTAACTATTAAATTTATTTCATCGATTAATTCAAAATTAATTGCGTTCTCTCTTCTAGACGAATTTAATCCCAGATAAATTCTTGCCGCAATTAATCCCAAATTAATTTTCTCTCTCATAATTAATCCCAGATTAATTCTATTCGAGTCAAATGTCATTGGTTAATCTTTTGGAAGTAACCCAAGAGATTCATGGATATGTTGGCAGTAAATTCGATCATCGGACTATCCGAACACGTGTGTACCCCGTACCACGTTCTCACCGATTTACAAGACATGGTTGGCTTCTAGCAAAACACAGTGCCCAATTCTCCAGAAATATCCTCCGAGGAATATAATTTGTATCAGGCATAGTAATATAATGTAATGTGTAATACGATCCAGTATCGGATGTCACATGCTAGGCCTAGGGCTGACACTGTGTCTGCCCCGTACGAAACATATATCGGATCCCACGTAACTAGTCTCTGTAATTGGATAGTCAAGACCTAGTCATACTATCCTGATAGCTGCAATATTTAAGAGTACTAGTACTGTATCCTGTGTGACCATCATCTCCATATGACTGAAGTGATACTCTTATATTGACATCACATCCAATACACTACGATTCTCAGTAAACCCAATAGAGGCATACACAGAACCTGTTAAAGCTCCAAACGACCAATACCAAAGTAAATTGATTGTCGCAAGTAATAGCGATGCAAGTCTCAGGTTAAAGATCACATACACCTACCCTAATTCGCATTCCCATAGACACATAGTCATACTACCAATGGGACTCCGAGGGGGGTCTATCCAGAGCGAAGCTGTTCCTGGTCCAATGGCTAATAGAACCTCTTATCAGACTTGCATAAGTATCCAATACCTAAATATATGAGAACTATGCCGTTAAGCTTCCATAACACGCACAAGTGTAATACTAGTCTATTCTGCATTATCGATGTCCATACTACGACTAGAGATATTTAATGATTAAATCGTTCATGGATTAATACTGTCTCATATCTTATTAATACGATTTAACCATATGGACTTTTATCATTATATATATCCAAGTAATTCAATTACAATAATGATAAAATAGCATTTTCCTTTTGTCACATAGTTAATTTGTACAAAAACATAATGTCTTTTACAAATAGTGATGCTATGGGTCATAATTGTCCAATAATCTCCCACTTGGCCTATAGTCAATCACTCAAGTATCTAATACCTGAACTATGTACATGTCGCTCAAACTTTTACTGAGCAATAGCTTTCGTCAGCTGATCTTCAATATTGTCATCTGATGCGATCTTCTCGATCTTCACATCGCCACGATGTATGATCTCACGAATCAGATGGAAACGTCAAAGTACATGCTTGGATCTTTGATGCGACTGCGGTTCCTTAGCCTGTGCTATAGCTCCGTTATTGTCACAATACAAATGTACCGGCTCAGCTGCTAACGGAACTACTCCTAATCCAATTTGGAATTTACGGATCCAAACTACTTCTTTTGCTACCTCAGATGCAGCAATATATTCCGCTTCTATTGCTGAATCGGCAACAGTCCTTTGCTTAGAAGATTTCCAGCTCACTGCTCTGTTGTTCAAACAAAATATGTACCCCGATTGCAACTTACAGTCGTCTTTATCGGTTTGGAAACTTAGATTGGTGAACCCAGTCACTTCAAGTTCTCCTTCCCCATAGACTAAGAAAACATCCTTAGTTCGTCTAAGATACTTAAGGATGTTCTTTACCGAAATCCAGTGACCATCACCTGGATCGGCCTGATAGCGACTGCACATTCTCAAAGCATACGAGACATCAGGTCGCGTACATATCATAGCGTACATGATCAATCTGACTGCGGAAGCATACAAAATCTGAATCAGCCCCCTCTTGGACTGATCCATGTTGAATCTCTTCAACACTTTGTCAATGTACGAGTTCTGGGAGAGTGCGAGCAGCTTTCTAGATCTATCTCGGTAGATCCTTATTCCTAGAATAAAGGCTGCCTCTCCCAGGTCTTTCATGGAGAATTTTAATGAAAGCCAAGCTTTCACCGATTGTAACATGGGAATGTCATTGCCAAGAAGCAATACATCATCAACGTATAGGACAATGAATGTTAGTGCGCTCCCACTAACCTTCTTATATACACAAGAATCATCTTCGTTTTGAATGAAACCATACTCTTTTATGATGTCATCAAAACGTTGGTTCCAAGAACGTGATGCTTGTTTTAATCCATAAACGGATCGGTTTAACTTGCAAACCTTGTCTGCATGTTTTTGTATGACAAAACCGTCAGGCTGTTGCATATAAACATCCTCCAAACGGTTTCCTTTAAGGAAAGAGGTTTTGACGTATATCTGCCATATTTCATAATCGAAATATGCAGCAATAGCAAGCATTATCTGAATGGATTTCATCATGGCAACGGGTGAAAAAGTCTCGTCGTAATTGACACCATATCGTTGATGATACCCTTTCACTACAAGCCTAACTTTGTACGTGTGAATGTTGCCTTCCATGTCCGTCTTCCTTTTGAAGACCCATTTACAACCAATAGGCTTAATGTCTTCTGGTGCATCAACCAGTGTCCAAACTTGGTTGGTATACATGGAATCCATTTCGAACTTCATGGCTTCTTGCCATAAAGCAGAGTCGATAGCTTGTATCGCTTCCTCATATGTAGCCGGTTCATCTTCCTCAATAAGATTAATCTCTACATGAGGTGAGATCACAAACCCATACCTCTCAGGTTATTTTCTGACTCTCTTCAACCTACGCGGTTCTTGTGTATTAGAAGATTATGGAACAGTCTCATCCCTGATGAACTATTTGTGTTCCGTGAGGGGGTCGATGCCAGGAACAGTATCACTCCGATTTTCATCGAGTTCTACTTTCCTCCCACTTACCACTGTATTTATGAATTCTTTTTCTAGGAAAACTGCATGAAGAGCAACAAATATTATATTCTCTTGTGGGTTGTAGAAGTAATAT
Organism: Zanthoxylum bungeanum; assembly: GCA_019454045.1. Classification (NCBI taxonomy): domain Eukaryota; kingdom Viridiplantae; phylum Streptophyta; class Magnoliopsida; order Sapindales; family Rutaceae; genus Zanthoxylum; species Zanthoxylum bungeanum. The sequence continues at coordinate 7,428 of SKCR01033980.1, read as the reverse complement.
CCTTTGGTTTCCCTAGGATAACCTACAAATAGGCACTTATCCGATTTGGGTTCTAGTTTGGTACCATTTAAACGTTTAACATATGCCCAGCATCCCCAAATCTTCAAGAATGAGAAACCCGGTTTCTTTTCTGTCCATATTTCATATGGAGTCTGTCCAACAGACTTTGACGGAACCTTATTCAAAATAAGTATTGTACTGTTTAATGTGTATCCCCATAAGGAAATCGGTAGCTCAGTGCGACTCATCATTGACCTTACCATGTCCAATAAAGTTCGATTTCTTTATTCGGACACACCGTTCAATTGAGGTGTTCTGGGAGGAGTCCACTGTGAAAGAATACCATATTATTTCAAGTAATCTTGAAACTCATTGCTTAAGTATTCTCCATCATGGTCCGACCGTTATGTTTTAATAATTTTGCCAGACTATTTTTGAATTTCTCAAAAGTTTCCGACTTATGTTTCATAAGATACACATAAGCATATCGCAATGCATCATCCGTAAAGGTTACGAAGTATTCATATCCACCTCTAGCCTGGCTAGACATGGGCCCGCATACATCACTATGAATGAGGGCTAACAGCTCGGTGGCACGTACAAATTTACCATCAAAAAGTGTTTTAAGCATTTTGCCTAACAAACAAGATTCGCACACATCATATGAATTAGGATCAAATCCGTCCAAGTATCCATTCTTTGAAAAAGTGGATATACGAGTCTTGTTAATGTGTCCCAGATGACAATCCACAAATAAGTCTCATCTGATTTACTCAATTTGAGCCTTTTGTTTGTCATGTTATATGTTTGAGATTCGTTTATATTCAAAATATAAAGACCATTATTAACATCTGCTGTACATATCAAAATATCATCTTTATATACAAAACACCCAGTGTTTCGGAATACAAAGGTATACCCGCATCGGGTTAAACTAGATACAGATATGATGTTCCTAGTCAAACTAGGTATAAAATAACAGTCACCTAATGTAATTACATGCCCCGAGGGCAGATTCAAAACATAGGTGCCAACGGCCAAAACAACGATTTTTGTCCCGTTTCCGACTCATAGGTCGATCTCACCTGAATCCAGTCTCCTGTTAATCTTCAGATCCTGCACATCAGTACATATGTGAGTACCACATCCAGTATCAAAAATCCAATTTTTAAAACCAGTAGTGGACATGTTTATTTCAATAACAAACATACCTGAAGCCGGAGCCTTACCCGCCTTCGCTTCCTTCAAGTCCGCTTTGTACATACGACAGTCACGCTTCTAGTGACCCCGTTTGCCACAGTGTAGGTAGACGTCTTGGAATATGTCTTTTGTCTTCCTAGAAGACTGTGACGATTGAGCCTTGCCCTTCTTTTTCTTTTTCTTCACACCCCCAGAAGCCTTTGGCCAAGCCTTGGCCTTCTTGGGTGTCGAAGTAAGATGCACCTCGCGCTTCTTGCCTTTCAGAAGCTCTGGCTCTGCCTCTTTCAGCATAGCCATTAACTCTCCAAGAGTTTTCTCTTGGTTCATCATATTATAGTTCATGACAAACCAACCCCAGCAATAAGGCAGAGACTGTAAGATCAAATCTATGAAAGTCTCGGCCTCGAAGGTTATGCCCAGCTGTCCTAGCTGTTCGATGTCAGTAATCATCTGCGACATATAGTGTTCGACAGATGTACCCTCTGACATATGCGAGCGAAAGAGCTTCTTTTACAAATCGTACTTTTGAGATCTAAAATTAGATCTATGAAGATCCTTCAATTTCAATATCATACTATAAGGATCCAATCCTTTATTCTGACGACGAAAGTGATGAGTCATTATAGCAAGTATGACGGATTGTGCAGTAAAGTTATCATCACGATGAGTCTTCCAAAGCTCATGCTCAACTGGCTGCTTAAGTCCGGGCTCAGGCCTAAGAGGTCTCTCTATGACATAGAGTAACTTCTCAGCTCCCAGGACTATTTTGAGATTCATTTCCCAGTCTGGAAAATTGGAGCCGCTAAAGACATTCTCGCCCATGATTATGTCCCTAACGCTAATCTTTCCAGCCATCTTGATTGCTATAGTCCAACTATCCAATCAAGTGTTTCGGGTACACTAAAATGCAATGGTTACTATAGTTCAATTATATAACCAACTACAAATGGAGTAGAGTTTAGTACAGTCCAACTGTTCAAAGAAAGCAATAAAATAATATTAGTCCAACTAATATATATCTATATGATAAAGCACAATGGTATGAGAGGAAAGAGAAGACAACTAATGGTTAGGATTAAGAGAGATAATGTATCTAAAGGCTATCTTTATGTGGCTTAATTGGCGGCTCAGATCATTTCATTATAATCTAATGGCTGATAAAGAATCATTTCATTATAGAATCTCTATAAAAATGGAAAATGAAAACTACCAAATAAATTAAAGAATAAAATCATTTATTAATGGAAAATGAAAACTACCAAATAAATTAAAGAATAAAATTATTTAATTAAAAAATAAAATCATTTCATTATAAACAAATTAAATAACATAATCTTAATCTCTCTGTAAATTCTGTAACACCGTGCCGTAGGCTCGGGCACGCACTAGTATATATATATATATATATATATATATTTATATATAACGAGATAAATAATAATAAAAGAGTTCGCATTTTAGCAAGTATTAAACGAAATTGAAAATTTAATACTAGCCTCCCACTATTTTTCGGCGAGCCTCTAACCCTCTGTTGAGTACTCGGGAAACCTAGTTTCCTAGTGGGCTAGGATCCCGTTAAATAATACACAACCTTGACTTTGGCCAACAAGCTGTATAAAACTTAACTAGGTAGATCTCTAAGATCAATTGGATCCCATCCAATTCCTAGATCCGGTAGGTAGACATCCAAGTCCAAAACATATATCCAATATATTTCCTAACCTGTTTCCTCTGAATCAACTAAGCATTGGCTTTGGCTCAACAAGCTTAATGATTCCAGTTAAGCGCGACCTATTGACTGTGGGAAAGCTTCGTAATCCACGTTGATGTACATGAGTGACCTTGACTTTGGCCAACAAGTCACAACTTCCCAAGACATGCGATGTATAACAAAGCTTTCATGGTTCAAACACATCCGCGATGGACAATGATCTTGACTTTGACCAACAAATCAAAGCCAATCTTGGATATTGAGAGAGAACCACTCAATGGAAGGAAAACGCTTAATATAAAAGTGAGAGTGTTTTTCGTAAATTGGAAACCAATTTATTATCTTTGATAAGGTCTCATCATTCACCCTTAAACATGCATTCTAAAAGTATAATAAGGCGCAATAAATTTAATAATGATATGCGGATGGATATATACAATTTGTTCCTAGAACAAATCTCTTTTTTTCCTCTCTCTCGCTAGCACTTAACAATCTTCTATACCCAATTACATAACAATATAAGAAACATAATTTACATTGAGGGGAATTGGTGAGAAGAGAAATACAATGAGAATGAGAGGTGATAGGCTGGACACGCAGGTCCAATTTCAAATAAATACCATATTTACAACAATTTCCAAAATTGCCCCACCCATCTAATATCCATCTGATATACATTATTCAACAAATACATCCAAGTATTCACACATAGCATGTTGTCAATCAATCGAATCCAATTAATTAATTCTTCAATTAATGATCAGCCAATGTTCATACAACGATTTGATTTGTGCGAGTCCAACTCGTTTATAAATAAATACTCAAAGTAAATATTCTTGAATTATATCGAACTACAATTTTAAATCCAATTTAAATTGTATCCAATACTAATTCATGTTTAATTCCAAATTAAACAATTACACTTATAATAGTGCCTTTTAGACTTGGATTCCAAATCCCATCCGTTTAGGTCTCAAAGGCCCAATTAGCATCCAATGCCAATTCAATTAAGTCCAATGAGCTTTTAATTAATTCTTTAGGCATTTAGGAATCACCCTATGCCAAAAATCAATTTTGGCCCATTAGGCCCAATTAAATAATTAAAGGCACAAAATCATATTTTGGACTTTTATGGAAATGGTTTAGGCCCAATTGGATCCAACCCAATTGTCCAAAACCAAACTTGGCCCAATCAAGCCCATTAGCCCAAATATAACAAATTAGATTAATACATTATTCCAAATATCACATTAATCCAATTAAAGTGTAATTAACACAATTAATTAATTAATCTAACATTTCCAAAACATTAATTATTCTAATTAATCATGCTTAATCATTCTAATTCATGTCCAACACAAATTGAAACAAAATCAAGTCTTCCAACAACATGCTCATTCACGGAAATTAATATTCAATTTTGATTTCAATCCAATTAAATCAACAATTAACATTTATTTCATGCTTACAACACATCCAAGTGTCTAATTTCAAAAAATCACCATGAGTAATCCTAGGGTTCATATTCACCCATGCTTAGGATTTGGGGAAATTTGATCAAATCAATTTTTTCACAATCCAATGATGCACAACTCTAAGTTATTATCATCTAACATCAACCAAACAATCAATTTTGAATTATCATGCTCCAAGCAAAAATACCCAAATAAAGTTCATAAATCCTAGAATTCAAAATCAAGTTTAGAAGGTTCTAGATACCATTGTTAGTGTCTCTAAGCCATACCCAAGATCCTAAACATGATTTGTGTGTGAATAATCAAGTAGAGTTGCGGAAATACTTACATTGATGTGTTGAGAAATTTCCAAAATTTCTTGAATGGATGAAGCTCCAAGATTTAGATTTGTTGTTTCAACTCTTGGGTGAGTTTTTCTATCACCTTAAAAGACTCTCCAAGTGCTAGCTTGATCAAATTTTGAAACAAAATTTTTCACCTCCAAGGTAGAGAGAATCGGCTAAGGGAGAGGAAGAGAGATGAATAGTGTTGTGTTACAAAACTTGGTTGGTGTGTTGAAAAAGAAACCAATTTATTGATGCCAACAACTTCCATCAAATGTCCAAAGTTGATGTAAGTCAAGTGAGTCCCACCACTTTTAAATTCCAAATTCAAGTTGGCATCTCCAACACACAACTAAGCTTTGGTCCCAATTTTGTTTAATCCGATTAAACGAATTTGTCGTCGCTACATAATTAAATCCAATTTAATTAAAAAATTATGCCTCACAAAATTATTACGATAGTCGCTTACGAATTAATTCCAAATTAATTCGTTCGCTCGAATTAAAATACAATTTTAACTTCGTATTGAAATCCAATTTCAATTAATAAATCTGATATATTATTTTAGCCCAAATAAATAAATTAAATAGAAAAATCCAATTTAACTATTAAATTAATTTCATCGATTAATTCTAAAGTAATCGCGTTCTCTCTTCTAGATGAATTTAATCCCAGATAAATTCTTACCGCAATTAATCCCAGATTAATTTTCTCTCTCATAATTAATCCCAGATTAATTCTATTCGAGTCAAATGTCATAGGTGATTCTTTGGGAAGCAACCCAAGAGATTCCTGGATATGTTGGCAGTAAATTCGATCATCGGACTATCTGGACACGTGCGTACCCCGTACCACGTTCTCACCGATTTACAAGACATGGTTGGCTTCTAGTAAAGCACCGTGCGTACCCAATTCTCCAAAAATATCATCTGAGGAATATAATTTGTACCAGGCGTAGTAATATAATGTAATGTGTAATACAATCTAGTATCGGATGTCACATGATAGGCTTAAGACTGGCGCTGTGTCTGCCTCGTACGAAGCATAAATTGGATCCCGCGTAACTAGTCTCTGTAATCGGATAGTCATGACCTAGTCATACTATCCCGATAGCTGCAGCATTTAAGAATACTAGTACCGTATCTTGTGTGACCATCATCTCCATATGACTGAAGTGATACTCCCATCTTGACATCACATCCAATACACTACGATTCTCAGTAAACCCAATAGAGGCGTACACAGAACCTGTTAAAACTCCAGACGACCAATACCAAAGTGAACTGATTGTCGCAAGTAATAGCGATGCAAGTCTCAAGATAAAGATCACATACACCGACCCTGATTCGGATTCCCATAGACACATAGTCATACTACCAATGGGACTCCGGTGGGGTCTATCCAGAGCAAAGTTGTTCCCGGTCCAACGGCTAACAGAACCTCTTATCACACTTGCATAAGTATCCAATACCTAAATGTATGAGAACTATGTCGTTAAGCTTCCATAACATGCACAAATGTAATACTAGTCTATTCCGCATTATCGATGAACAGTCTCGATAATACTACGACTAGGGATATTTAATGATTAAACCGTTCGTGGATTAATATTGTCTCATATCTTATTAATCTGATTTAACCATATGGAATTTTATCATTATATATATCCAAGTAATCCAATTACAATAATGATAAAATAGTATTTTCCTTTTGTCACATAGTTAATTTGTACAAAAACACAATGTCTTTTACAAATAGTGATGATATGGGTCATAATTGTCCAACTCTGCACCCCCAGTTCTAGTTCAGTGGCTTGGGGGACGGCGATACGTAACGCCCCAAGACCACCAATTTCAAGGACAATAGTGGCATGTTTTGGGGGACGGCGATACGTAACGCCCCAAAGTCATTGATTTTCACTTCTGGCTCAAGTTAGGAGTATGTGGGGATGACGATACGTAACGCCCCCATGTGTCATGTTTTTCTACAGCACCAGAGATATCTTTCTCAGAAAGTTTGCAGAAAAATGATTTCTAGTTAAAAAGAAAAAGAACTGTTTTCAAGGAAAGTTTTCAGAAATGCTTTAAGTATAAATGATTTCATATAATGTTCTGATTCAGTTTCTTATTTTGTAGCTCCACTCACTGAGATCCTCTGGACTCACCCCACCACTTACCAGTTCTTTTGTATGATTCTTCTTTTGGTGAGCCATGTGCCGTTTTTGGAGACCCAGTTCGAGGACAGGTGTTACACTGCAGTCACTAGTCGTCGGCTCCATCTTTCCAAAGCTATGTTCATATAGAGTGTAGTCCTCTGAGATGTCATTTTGTTGTATCATTCGACATGTGTTGATGTTGTGTACATATTATAATAGTCTTAGCCATGTATATATGCATATATTTGATTTCCTGATCTTGCATTCAAGTATATTTAAGCATTTAAGTTTGCATGAGTGATTTAGAAAAAATTGCATAGCATTAAGATAAAAGCAAGTGTCATAGTACATGTGGTAGATGTTAGTGTTCCTAGAACATGCCAAAGATCTCTAAGGTGATTTGTGTGTGAATAAATCAAAGAGAGTTGCAGAAATACTCACTTTGATCGGATGAAGTTCAAGGCTTTTTTCTTTGTTGTAGAAGCTTCAAGCCCTCCTTTTGAGTTCCAAACTCTTGGGTGAGTTTCCCTATCACCTTTAATTGACTCTCAAAGTGCTAGCTTT